>JARBWK010000050.1:122088-199852 GCA_030556195.1 Anolis apletophallus
GCTCCGGCCAGCTCCTGGGAACCTCGGCCGTTTGGGAATTCATAACTATCTCCGCCATCTGCTTCGCGGCCGCCCCCCTCCACCTGGGCCGCACCTTCCCCGGGAGAATGCTCCCACTCGAGATCCCATGCTAAACTCTCTACAGGTGAACTGGGCAAAGGCACTGCTGACCAATCTTGCTCTGGGCCTTCCAACTCGTCCTCCGAGTCCACTTCAGCCTGTGCGGGTCCCAATGGCATCGGGACCCCCGGCGCCTCACTCCCTCCCATTGGCACGAACGGACCCATGGGTGCTACAACCTCGTGATATGTTGAATTGTTTTAACCTGTTTTTATGTTTATTGTAGGGCTACATGTCTGTGACATGCTGCCCATGTGTATTTTTATTGTTATCCGCCCCGAGCCTGTAGGGAGGAGCGGAATACAAAACAGAAGAAATAAATAAATAAATAAAATAAATAAGCCTTACTGTCAGCTGAGGCTGAGGCCTAGGAACCCTTACTATCCTTTCAGGCTGAGGCCAAGGAAGCCTTACTGTCAATTGAGGCTGAGGCCTAGGAATCCTTACTGTCAGCTGAGGCTGAGGCCTTGGAAGCCTTACTGTCCATTCAGGCTGAGGCTGCTCCCTCAAACTGCACCAGGATGTAGAGTGGGTCTTGAGGGTTCTGTGTGCTAAGTTTGGTCTTGTTCTCTCATTGTTTGGGGTCGCAAAGGGGTGGCATGCCTGACTGCCTCAGGCCTTTTCCTGACCCCCTCGGCCACTTTAGAGCGTCGGAATGTTTGTGTTGGCGACTGCCTCAGGCCTTTGCCTTCTCCCCCTCTGGCAGTTTAGAGCGTCGGAATGGCCAATTAGAGGCATTATGCAAATACTCCCTCACTGGCAACCAATCATGTTGTCAGAATGTAAAGGCCGGGAGCCAATCAGAACGCTGCCACATATTCCTCCGCAAACACTGACTTATATATATATATATATATAGAGAGAGAGAGAGAGAGAGAGAGAGATTTATTATATTAATATTATATAATATTAATATAATAAATATATATATATATAGATATAGATATAAATATATATATATTTATTATATTAATATTATATTATTACTATAAAATTATTATTATAAAATAATAATAAAAACCACTGAAAAAAAAGAAATAAAATTCAAGAAGGCAAGGTGCGAACCGAGATGGAGGCTGGCACCCCGAAGAGAGGAAGGATCCCAACATGGAATGGCCCCATGGCCCCGGCCCAGAAGATGGCAAAGCGGGCCCATAACCCGCCTTTCTCAGCCTTCGGGATATCAATACCATAAATAAATGGCAGGAGATGGGGGTTTTGTGATTGGGGTGGGAAAGGGCTACAGGGAAGAGGATGACCTAATTTCGCTGGGGAGCGAGTTCCACAGGCGTGGGGCCACCACCGAGAAGGCGCCCACCAAACGTATTTGCGATGAAGGTGGGGTCGAGAGCAGGGCCTCCCCGGAAGATCGTAAATTTCGAGGTGGGACACAAGGGGAGATACAGTAAGTTCGGACAAGTAGACTGTCGTGGGCGGCCGTTGTGGGCGGCCGTGTCGCTCACCTGCTCCTGGCCCAGGATCAGGACCCCTCCGGGCTTAATGGGGTGCCAAGGGGCTAAGTTGTCCCCGGTGCCGAGCTTCTCTCCGTCCTGGAAGGCCTCCCACATCCCGTCCCGCGTGGTCCAAGTGACGCAGATGTGGTGCCATTTCCCATCGCTGATGAAGAGCGGCAACTGGGCGACCTGCGCAAAGGGAGAGAGCGCAACGGGCCAACCTCATGAGCAAGGAACCCACGCGGACTGCGGCCAAGGTGCCCAAGGCAGAGTCCTGTGGGGACTTCCAGGCAGGCCCGGGTTACCCATAAGGCCACCCTCGGCCATGGCCTAGGGGCGCAAGCCGAGGGGGGCGCAGTTCATGGACCAGGAGGAATACCAGCTTCCATGGTGTCAGGGCATGCGCAGGCTGCGCAATGGAGTTTCCTGTACTTGCGCCGAAGGAGCCAGCAAGCGGGCGCTGTCGGCATCGAGGGAGCTCATTGTTCCTCCTGTCGACGTTGACGCCAGTGTCGAGAGCGCCTGCGCATACGCAGTTTGCGCAACAATAGCAGAGGCAGGAGCTGGTATTCAGGAAGGGGCGGGGGCGCCGCCGAAAAGGAGAAATTCCGGTATCCTTCCTTCCTCATCTCCATGCGCGTTGCGGTTTTATTTCAACATGTATTTTTTTTGGTCCGTGATCTGCCCCCCCCCGGCTTGCACCCCTAGGCCATGGCCTAGGTTGGCCTCATGGGTAATCCTGGCCTGCAGCATTGCCTAGACCAGTGTTCCCCAACCTTTTTTGAGCCGCGGCACACTCTTTACATTTCCAAAATCCTGGGGCACACCACCAACCAAAAACCACAAAACGACACACCTAACACCACCAGTTAATATGCTTTTGAATGTATTTTACACCACCAACCAAAACGACACAAAACGACACTCTAACACACTCATACATATAGTTAATATGTTTTTGAATGTATTTATACACCACCAACCAAAACGACACAAAACGACACTCTAACACACTCATACATATAGTTAATATGTTTTTGAATGTATTTATACACTCAGTGTGAAACCTGGGCCTGTTTCGATGAACACAACGTAGATATCCTGGCAGGAATGGCAGAAAGACACAAACTTCCCACACAGAACTCCCATCACCAAGAGAAAATGCTATAAGAGTTTGGTGGGCATTGACCTTGAGTTTTGGAGTTGTAGTTCACCTATATCCAGAGAGCACTGTGGACTCAAACAATGTTGGATCAGGACCAAACTTGGCATGAATTCTCAATATGCCCAAATGGGAACACAGATGGAGTTTGGGGAAAATAGACCTTGACATTTGGGAGTTACAGTTTCTGGGATTTATAATTCACCTACAGTCAAAGAGCATCCTGGACTCTTGCAACAATGGAATTGAACCAAACTTGGCACATTGAACTCTCATTCCCAACAGGGTATTGAAAGGGTTTGCTTGGGAATTGACCTTGAGTTTGGAAGTTGTAGTTCACCTGCACCCAGAGAGCACTGTGGACTCAAACAACGTTGGATCAGGACCAAACTTGGCATGAATACTCAATATGCCCAAATATGAACGCAGATGGAGTTCAGGGGAAATGGACCTTGACATTTGGGAGTTGTAGTTGCTGGGATTTATAGTTCCCCTACAATCAAAGAGCATTCTGAAACCCACCAATGATAGAACTGGGCCAAACTTCCCACACAGAACCCCCAGGAGGCGAGAGGAGGTCTCTACTTGGGGAAAGGGAGGCGGGCCTTCCCAAAGCATGGAGAGGGAGAGACCAAGTAGACAACGGGTGGGGAGGGGGGTGGTTGTAATTTTGTGTCTTTATTGAGGTACGTTTCTTAGGGTTTTTATACTTCAACACACTAGACTGTCTCCCCCGCCCCCTTCCTGGAGGTTCCAATTTTCCACGGCACACCTGATGATCGCTCACGGCACACTAGTGTGCCCCGGCACACTGGTTGGGAAACACTGGCCTAGACATGAATCAAAGAGCATGAAAGGCACCGCTGGACCGACGGCCACGTTGTCCGAACGCCCAAAGATCACCGTCTCCCAAAGCAATTACCCTACTCCCAACTCAAGAATGGGAAATGTAATGTTGGTGGTCAGGAAAAGATATTTAAAGATGGGCTTAAGAACCGTGGCATAGACACCCAGAGAGAACTGGGAAGCCCTGGCCCTTGAGTGCTCTAAGTGGAGGTCAGCTGTGACCAGCAGTGCTGCAGAATTCGAAGCGGCACGAATGGAGGCGGAAAGGGAGAAACGTGCCCTGACCGGGAGTGCCTTCTGCCTGGGAAACCGATGGGAGAACATGCGGGTCAAGAACAGGTCTCCACAGCCACCTTCGGACCCAGCGCCAAGACACATCTCTTGAAAGACCATCACCCTCGGGGTAAGAGGGTGGAGGGAAGCCCCCCCCCCGAGGCCGCTGCCGGGCATGCGCAGCAGGAGGGCGCGAGCGCCTCTGCCTCCTCCGCCATGTTCCTGGGTGCTGTTGCATGCCTGGCAGCGGCCCCGGGGGCTTCCTTCCACGACCTCGCGCCCTCCTTCCTTGACAAGGGGGCAGGGGGCGATGGTGAGGTGGGGGGCGCCGTTCCGTCCTCCCCCCCCCCCTCGCAGTGCTCTCCCCCCACCCTCCCTTGAGAGAGAGAGAGTTGCGTTGCGGTTTTGTTTACACATTTTTGGGGGGTCCGTGTGAATTGCGCCCCCCTTGGCTTGCGCCCCTAGGCCGTGGCCTTCTGGGTAACCCGGGCCTGACGACCAGGCTCTCCCCGGAGCTCACCTTGTCGTTGATGAGCAGCTCAATGGGGTTGTTCCCCCACTCGATGAGCACCACCTCGTTGGCCTGGCCGGGGACCGCGTACGAGAAGGGCGTCCCGATGCCCGGCGAGGCGCCCGACTTCAGCCACAAGCAGGCCGTGAAGGCGTAGAGCTCCGGGAGCGTCTTCTTGACCTTCCCGTACAGGTAGTTGGTGCGGAGCGGGAGGGAGACCTTGAACGCGTCGGGGGCCTTGAAGGCGCTGGTCCCTGGGGGGGGGGGGAGACCCGGGGGGGGCAGTGTCAGCACGGAAGGAGGCAACGTACAAGGCACCGCCCGGAAAACTCACAACACGGCGGCTTCGGAAATAGTCATGGAAATATTCATAACAATATCAGCAGAAATATTCATAAAATATATGCAAAAATATTCATAAAAATATATACGCAGAAATATTCATAAAAATATATTTGCAGAAATGTTCATTAAAAATATCTGCAGAAATATTCATAAAATATATGCAGAAATATTAATAAAATATATGCAGAAATATTCATAAAATATATGCAGAAATATTCATAAAATATCTGTAAATATTAATAAAATATATGCAGAAATATTAATAAAATATATGCAGAAATATTCATTAAATATATGCAGAAATATTCATAAAATATCTGTAAATATTAATAAAATATATGCATAAATATTAATAAAATATATGCATAAATATTAATAAAATATATGCATAAATATTAATAAAATATATGGAGAAATATTCATAAAATATCTGTAAATATTAATAAACTATATGCAGAAATAGTCATAAAATATATGCAGAAATATTCATTAAATATATGCAGAATTATTAATTAAATATATGCAAAAATATTCATAAAATATATGCATAAATATTAATAAAATATATGCATAAATATTCATTAAATATATGCAGAAATAGTCATAAAATATCTGTAAATATTAATAAACTATATGCAGAAATAGTCATAAAATATATGCAGAAATATTCATTAAATATATGCAGAATTATTAATTAAATATATGCAAAAATATTCATAAAATATCTGCAGAAATATTAATAAAATATA
The DNA here is from genome assembly GCA_030556195.1 of Anolis apletophallus. NCBI lineage: Eukaryota > Metazoa > Chordata > Lepidosauria > Squamata > Anolidae > Anolis > Anolis apletophallus. Next base: position 127,549 of record JARBWK010000050.1, read on the forward strand.
TATGCAGAAATATTAATAAAATATATATGCAGAAATATTCAATAAAATTTATGTAGAAATATTAATAAAATATATTTGCAGAAATATTCATAAAATATCTGCAGAAATGCATGCGCTGCTTGGCATTGCGCACAAACAAAATGAGAAGGGTGATGATGATGATGATGATGATGATGATGTGGCGCGTGTGTGCTCCCCCCCGGCCATATGCAGTGGAAATTTAAGTACAGAGAGTCCAGCCGAGCGTGGCGCTTCCCGGTAATTAAAGCTCAGGATCTGATTAAATGATTAGGATTACGAATGTCCCCCAGTGGCACCGAGAGTCGCCGCTGGGAAAGGCGCCGAAGCCGGACTGCGGCTGCTCTCGCGGCCTGGGCTCAACGGGTCCTTCTTGGCATCCTCAAGTGCCTTCAGAGACTATAAACTCTGGAATGACGGGCATTAAACCAAAATTAAGGGTCAAATATTATTATTATTATTATTATCAATATAAGGCATGTGAAGTGATTCAAATGCACGTCGTGGTTACGATTTGAACGACCCAAATCCCGTAGAGCTGGAAGGGATCCCAAATGCCATCCAGTCCAACCCCGTTCTGCCTCCATGCAGTAAAAGCACAATCAAAGCACTCCTGGCAGATGGTCATCCGTCTTCAATCTCTACCTCTATCTCTTCTCTATATATAATAAAGCGGAACGTTTGTATGTTTGTATGTTTGTATGTATGTGGCAGCATTCTGATTGGCTCCCGGCCTCTACATTCTGACAACATGATTGGTTGCCAGTGAGGGAGTATTTGCATAATGCCTCTAATTGGCCAGCCAACACGAACATTCCGACACTCTAAACTGCCAGAGGGGGATAAGGCAAAGGCCTGAGGCAGTCGCCAACACGAACATTCCGACACTCTAAACTGCCAGAGGGGGATAAGGCAAAGGCCTGAGGCAGTCGCCAACACGAACATTCCGACACGCTAAACTGCCAGAGGGGGATAAGGCAAAGGCCTGAGGCAGTCGCCAACACGAACATTCCGACGCTCTAAACTGCCAGAGGGGGATAAGGCAAAGGCCTGAGGCAGTCGCCAACACGAACATTCCGACACTCTAAACTGCCAGAGGAGGATAAGGCAAAGGCCTGAGGCAGTTGCCAACACGAACATTCCGACACTCTAAACTGCCAGAGGGGATAAGGCAAAGGCCTGAGGCAGTCGCCAACACGAACATTCCGACACTCTAAACTGCCAGAGGGGGATAAGGCAAAGGCCTGAGGCAGTCGCCAACACGAACATTCCGACACTCTAAACTGCCAGAGGGGGATAAGGCAAAGGCCTGAGGCAGTCGCCAACACGAACATTCCGACACTCTAAACTGCCAGAGGAGGATAAGGCAAAGGCCTGAGGCAGTCGCCAACACGAACATTCCGACACTCTAAACTGCCAGAGGGGGATAAGGCAAAGGCCTGAGGCAGTCGCCAACACGAACATTCCGACACTCTAAACTGCCAGAGGGGGATAAGGCAAAGGCCTGAGGCAGTCAGCCATGGTGGGAGTTTCAGACCAAAACACTTTGTGGCTCCCAAAAGCAACAAAACAAGACCAAACTTGGCACACAAAACCCCCACAAAACCCTCTACATCCTGGTGCAGTTTGAAGGAGGGCAGACCATGGATGATGGGACTTGAAGTACCTCCAATCACTTCCCCAGACTGCTGCAACCCACACCCACTGACTGATCAAGACCAAACTTGGCACACAGAGCCTCCATGACCCACTTTACATCCTGGTGCAGTTTGGAGGAGGGCAGGCCATGCATGATGGGACTTGAAGTACCTTCACTCACATCCCTGAGACCACTGCAAGCCACGTAAACATCTGATAAGGACCAACCTTGGCACACAAGGCCTTCCTCAAATAACCCGGGCAGGGCCGGGTCCCAAAGCTAGTAATCTATATATATAAAATGAGAGATGTCGTGTTTAGTAGCCTATAGACAGCAAAACCACACAACGCAGACACACCAAACCAGGCCACATACACACACTACCTAATGCTGTTGTTCTTTGCCACATCAATGCGTGGCCGGGTTCAGCTAGTATTATATATAATAATATAATGATCTAATATTATAATTATAACAATGTATAATAACCGCCCGCCCTTGGAGGACCCCAAAACCCTTGAACCGCCCGTCCTTGAGGACCCCAAAAAACCGGAAGCTCCTTGAGGACCCAAAACCGGAAGCGAACGCCCGGAATTGCCCGCCCTTGAGTACCCCAAAAACCGCGGAAGCGACCCCAAACCCAGTGGAACCGCCCGCCCTTGAGGACCCCAAAACCGGAAGCGAGCGACTTGAGGACCCTAAAACCGGAACCGCCCGCCCCTTGAGGACCCCAAAACCGGGAGCGACCCCTTGAGGACCCCAAAACCGGGAGCGACCCCAGCGGAACCGCCCGCCCTTGAGGACCCTAAAACCCGCGCCAAGGAACCCGCCCGCCCTTGAGGACCCCAAAACCGGAAGCGACAAAACCGCCCGCCCTTGAGGACCCCAAAACCGGAAGCGACCCGCAGCGGAACCGCCCGCCCTTGGAGGACCCCAAAACCGGGAGCGACCCGCAGGGGAACCGCCCGCCCTTGGAGGACCCCAAAACCGGAAGCGACCCGCAGCGGAACCGCCCGCCCTTGGAGGACCCCAAAACCGGAAGCGACCCGCAGCGGAACCGCCCGTCCTTGGAGGACCCCAAAACCGGAAGCGACTCGCCGCGGAACCGCCCGCCCTTGGAGGACCCCAAAACCGGAAGCGACCCGCAGCGGAACCGCCCGTCCTTGGAGGACCCCAAAACCGGAAGCGACCCGCAGGGGAACCGCCCGCCCTTGGAGGACCCCAAAACCGGAAGCGACCTGCAGCGGAACCGCCCGCCCTTGGAGGACCCCAAAACCGGAAGCGACCCGCAGCGGAACCGCCCGTCCTTGGAGGACCCCAAAACCGGAAGCGACCCGCAGCGGAACCGCCCGTCCTTGGAGGACCCAAAACCGGAAGCGACCCGCAGTGGAACCGCCCGCCCTTGAGGACCCCAAAACCGAAGCGACCCGCAGCGGAACCGCCCGCCCTTGAGGACCCTAAAACCGAAGCGACCATAGCGGAACCGCCCGCCCTTGAGGACCCCAAAACCGGAAGCGACCCAGCGGAACCGCCCGTCCTGAGGACCCCAAAACCGGAAGCGACCCGCAGCGGAATTGCCCGCCCTTGGAGTACCCCAAAACCGGAAGCGACCCGCAGCGGAACCGCCGGTCCTTGGAGGACCCCAAAACCGGAAGCGACCCGCAGCGGAACCGCCCGTCCTTGGAGGACCCCAAAACCGGAAGCGACCCGCAGCGGAATGGCCCGCCCTTGGAGTACCCCAAAACCGGAAGCGACCGCAGCGGAACCGCCCGGTCCTTGAGGACCCCAAAACCGAAGCGACCGCAGTGGAACCGCCCGTCCTTGGAGGACCCCAAAACCGGAAGCGACCCGCAGCGGAATTGCCCGCCCTTGGAGGACCCCAAAACCGGAAGCGATCCGCACCGGAACCGCCCGTCCCTGGAGGACCCCAAAACCGGAAGCGACCTGCAGCGGAATCGCCCACCCTTGGAGGACCCCAAAACCGGAAGCGACCCGCAGCGGAACCGCCCGCCCTTGGAGGACCCCAAAACCGGAAGCGACCCGCAGGGGAACCGCCCGCCCTTGGAGGACCCCAAAACCGGAAGCGACCCGCAGGGGAACCGCCCGCCCTTGGAGGACCCCAAAACCGGGAGCGACCCGCAGCGGAACCGCCCGCCCTTGGAGGACCCCAAAACCGGAAGCGACCCGCAGCGGAACCGCCCGCCCTTGGAGGACCCCAAAACCGGATGCGACCCGCAGTGGAAGCTGCAAGGCCCTCAGAGGAAGCAGAAACGTCAGCGGAGGCCCAGGCATGGGTCCAGTCCCTCCGACCCGCAAAGAGAACACCGCACAAGTCTGGCCCCCCACCGAGAGCATCGACCCGGTGACACTACCAGGCAGTGGAGGCCTCTCCCGAAGGGAAGGAGGTCCAGACCAGTTGAAGCCAGGACCCATAGGGCCCCCCGGACCAGAACCTTCTGGAACTCACACTATGGGCAACCAGAGCCCCATTGGATGCTGGGCTATTGCATCCAAGGCTGTGCGTGGCTGACCAAAGTGCATCCCTCGTCACCACTAATGTGGTGGCATTACGCAAGCGCATATGACTCAGTGATCGTGCCGCCGTCCTCTACTTTCCTGAAGTCCCTTACACTGCCCATAGGGAGACTTAACCAGGGTTGCCACCAGTCCCGTATTCCAGTGTTTCCCAACCTTTTCTGAGCCGCGGCACACCTGGTCATTCAGGGCGTGGCTGCCACTCGGGCCCCGCCCCCTTTCGGCCCAGGCCCCTCCCTCTTCCTCCTTTCCCTCCTGCCTACCTGGCTTTTCAGGGGTGATGGAGGCGCGCAGCTTGGACCCAGGCCCGGATTAGCAGACTGTGCCGCCCGAGGCCGCCTGTCTAAATGCCGCCCCTTGCAGGGGCGGGGCCGGGCGAGAAGAAGACGCCGCCGAAGTCCCGCCCCTAGGGCGACTCGCTCGCAGCTTCCCCCGCCGCCGCCCCGCTCGTGTTTGGGGCACGGGCGAGCGGGGCGGCGGCGGCGAAAGCCGCGTGAATCGCCCTAGGGACGGGACTTCTGGCGCCACCTTCTCCCCTCACGCCGGTTCCGCCTCCTCCCTTCACTGAAGGGAGGAGGTGCGGAGGCGCTGCCGGCGAGAAAGAGAAGGCGCCACCGGAAGTCCCGCACCTAGGCGACTCGGGCGAGAAAGAGAAGGCAGCTTCCCCCCGCCGCCGCCTCGCTGCCAGACCGGGCGCCCTCCTCCCTTCACTGAAGGAAGGAGGGGCGCCGAACCGCGCGAGCGGCGGCAGGGGAAGCCGCGCATCGCCCTAGGGGCGGCGGGACTTCCCCTCACCCCTGCCTTCAGGCCCGGAAGTGCCGCCCCCCAAAATCTGCCGCCCGAGGCCAGGGCCTCGGATGGCCTTATGGGTAATCCGGGCCTGCTTGGACTGGAGCCTGTGCGTGGTGATGGGGGCGTTGCGGAGCCTGGGCCGTGCTACTCTCCCCGGGCTCGGCGCTACTCCTCTCGGGACTGGCCGCACCTCCGCCCGCACGCCCTCGCCGCAGACCTGGCCCAGCCCCACGCCGCCCAAAGCCTCCCCCGCGCCTTACCAGGCCTGGATTAACTCCCTTTGGCGCCCTAGGCCACACTTTGGACGCCCCGCCCTTGTTTGTTAAGGAAGGCGGTCGCGGGGGAGGAGGAAGGGAAGCCCCGCCCCCGGGCGCTTCTGGGCATGCGCGGCAGCGGCCACGGGGGCGGGGCTTCCCTCCACCTCTCCCCCTCCTCGCCCCGCCCTTGATCTGCTGCCCCCCTCGTGTGGCCTAGTGTGGCCTTATGGGCAATCCGGGCCTGCCCCTTACACTGCCGTATGGAGATTTAACTAGGGTTGCTGCCTGACCCGTATCCTGCGGGGCGTGCCGTGTTTCTGCCCTGAATGTCGTGTCCCGTATTTTCAGCTCCTGTCCCGTATTGACAGGACAGGTGGCAGGAGGAGGCGAGGCCGGGCCGGGAGGAACTCTACGTTACCGCCAGGGGCGGTCTTTGCCATTACGCGGCCTACGCGGCCGCGTAGAGCACCATCTTGGACGCTGCGGGGTGGGGCACCATTGTGAGGCGCCGCCCGCGGCGCCGAGGCGCCGCCCGCCTTGTTGCTGCGCTGCTGCCAGTTGCTACAAGATGCGCTGTGCCTACGGACCGCAAGAGAGGTCCGTAGGCACTGCGCATGCGCAGGGGTCTTCCACGCACATGCGCAGTGCCTACGGACCTCTCTTGCGGTCCGTAGGCACTGCGCATGCTTGTGAGGGGCGACGGCTTGCAGTGTGCTGTGCCTACGGACCGCAAGAGAGGTCCGTAGGCACAGCGCATGCGCTGGTGGATGGGGGACACGCGCGTACGCTATCCTACGGAGCTCTCTTGTGCTCCGTAGGCACAGCGCACGCGCGCTGGGCAGCCGCTCGCGCAAGATGCGCTGTGCCTACGGAATTCAAGAGAGCTCCATAGGGACAGCGCATGCGCGGGAGGGCGACGCACGCATGCGCAGCCTACGGAGCACAAGAGAGCTCCGTAGGGATAGCGTACGCCAGAATCCCCCCGCACAAGATGCGCTGTGCCTACGGCTCTCTAGAGCTCCATAGGGACAGCGCATGCGCGCGGGCAGGCAACGCAGCAGCAGCACGGACGGCGTCGGCCTCCGCGGGCAAGCGCTGTGCCAACGGAGCGCCGTAGGCCCCGCGCATGCGCGCGGAGATAAGGCCGCTCCTAGCGCTTCCGGGTGCCCGCTGCCGCCCCACGCACGGGGCGTTGCAGGAGGGCGGGCGTGGGAGGAATGCAAGGTAAGGGGCCCAAAATTATGTTGGGGGCGCGAAATAATTTTCGCCTACCATGCGAAATTATCTCAGACCGCCCCTGGTTACCGCTCTCCCCACACAAACACCGGGCCTGGCCCGGCTTACTCACCCGAGCCGACAGCACCACCATCTTGGCGCCTTCCCTGGCCGCTATTGAACACAAAGAGAGGCGAGCGCAGAAGGGGAGCAGAAGGGGGAGGGGGCGACCTGAATGCGCGCGCCGAGCGTGACCGGAACAGGCGGGCCTTCGTGGATGGTCCGCCCTCCTCCAAACTGCAGTAGGATGGAGAGTGGGTCACGGGGGCTCTGTGCGCGAAGTATGGTCTTTATCGGTCTTTGTTGGGGGCTGCTGCGGTCATGGGGAATGAGTAGAGGTACTTCAAGTCCCATCATCCATGGCCCGCCCTCCTCCAAACTGCAGTAGGATGGAGAGTGGGTCATTGTTTGGGAAGTGAATGAGGTGAAGGTGCTGCCAATCCCATCATTTCGTGGCCCATCCTGCCCTAAACCACACCAGGTTGTGAAGTGGGCCATTGGGCCCTTGCGTGCCAAGTGTGGTCCTGATCCGTCATTGCTGTGGGCCGCAGAGACAGGCTGCCTGAGGCCTTTTCCTTTTCCCTCTGCGTCACCTTAGAATGTTGGGATCTAGAAGCTGGCCAATCAGAGCCGGTTTCGCAAAACCTCCCTCAGTGGCAACCAATCATGTTGCTTGAACGAAGAGGCTTGGCTTCTTGGGTGCTGGCCAATCAGAGTCCTTTTATGCAAATGCTCCCTCAGTGGCAACCAATCCCTTCTGCCTGGTGCCTTAGAATGTTGGAGTTCTGAGGCTGGCCAATCAGAGTCCTTTGTGCAAATAATCCCACAGTGGCAACCAATCGAAATGCGACGCGGCGGCCAGGCTCTCACGCCCACAGCAGCAGGTGCCGAAAGAGAAGGAAGGAAGGAAGGAAGGAAGGAAGGAAGGAAGGAAGGAAGGAAGGAAGGAAGGAAGGAAGGAAGGAAGGACGGAAGGACGGAGGAATGGACGGCAGCGATGATTCACGGATCCTGGCAGCTGCGACGCAGGGGGGGGGCACCCGGGGGTGGCAACAAGGCCTGGGGTAACTCCTCGCTCGGAGGTGCTATTCGCGGCATCGTGAACTTTCCATTATCCGCACATCTTGCCCACCTCGCGGGAGTGGGACTCAGCCGAGTCATTCCCTGCCAATCCGACTCACTTCCAGAGCGCGTTGGGATGCTTTGGCTCGTGATTCCAAGGCGGCATCCCCTCGCATGTCAACACAGCTCGCCTTTCACGCCTTCATGCTTGCATATTAAGTCAACTTACAAGCAAAACTACAAAGCCAATCTTGTTTGTAATTTGGCTGTGTGTGTGTGTGTGTGTGTGTGTGTATAGTTGGAGTGACACTTCAAAAATGGACCTGTTCCAACTTACATACAAATTCAACTTAAGAAAAAACCTACAGAACCTCTCTCATTCATCCCTTGGGGATATATTTAGATAGATATAGATATAGCTTGGGGAAAAAAGGGAAGTCCTCTACCAGCCCGCACCACGGGAAGAACACCGTCATCCCCATGTCAGCATAGGCGTCCGTTCAGCAGTTCACCTCCCTGGGAAGCATCATCTCTTCAGACGCCAAGGTTGACAAAGAGATAGATCACAGATTAGCAAAGGCATAGAGTGCATTCGGAAGGCTTCACAAAAGAGTCTGGAGCAACAAGCACCTGAGGCAAAGCACCAAAATCGCTGTGTACAGAGCTATCGTACTGTCTGTTCTCCTCTATGGGTCTGAAACATGGGTTCCTTATCGCCAACACCTACGACTCCTCAAACGCTTTCATAAGCACTATCTTGGCTCAATCCTAAATATACACTGGACCGACTATGTGACGAATGTTGCAGTCCTTGAGCAAGCAGGGATCACCAGCGTTGAGGCCATGTTACTGAGAACACGGCTGCGCTGGGCAGGGCACGAGGTCTCTAGGATGGAGGACCACCGCCTCCCAAAGATACTACTCTACGGTGAACTCGCCATGGGTCAGCGCAAGAGAGGCGTCCCCAAAAGAGATACAAGGACTCCCTGAAACAACATCTCAGGCTCGGCCAGATTGATCACCAACAATGGCACACCCTGGCCTCACGTCGGGAGGCATGGAGGCGCACTCTCCACAATGCTGCGGCCTCTTTCGAGAAGACACGCCGAACGGGTCTCGACAACGCAGAAAGAACCGCAACTCGGAAACAACATCACCCAAGGAAACTTTCTGCTGTGCCTTCTGCAACCGGACTTGCCTATCTCAGATTGGCCTTTCTAGTCATCAATGCGCTTGTAAAAAACACTGCTTTAGATTATAGATATAGATAGTAAAGGGAAAGCCTTCCCCTGACCTTAAGTCCAGTCGAGTCCGACTCTGGGACTCTGGTGCTCATCTCCATTTGTAATCGGAAGAGCCGGCGTTGTCCGTAGACACCGCTAAGGTCACGTGGCCACTGTCATGACTGCATAGAGCGCCCTTACCTTCCCGCAGAAGCGGTACCTATTGATCTACTCACATTTGTATGGTTTTTTAAAATTGCTAGGTTGGCAGAAGCTGAAGCTAACAGCGGGAGCTCACCCCGCTCCCCGTATTCGAACCTGTGACCTTTTGGTCAACAAGTTCAGCAGCTCCAGCGGTTTAACCCACTGCACCACCAGGGGCTGCCATAGATAGATATAGGTAGAGAGAGAGAGAGAGAGACAGAGAGATATAGGTATATATATATATATATATATATATATAGAGAGAGAGAGAGAGAGAGAGAGAGAGAGAGAGATAAAGTTAGAGAGAGATAGGTGTATATATATATATATATACTGTATATATATAGGTAGAGGTAGAGATAGATAGATAAAGGTAGATATAGAGATAGATAGATAGATAGATAGATAGATATAAGTAGAGGTAGAGATAGATAGATAGAGATAGATAGATAGACAAAGGTAGAGAGAGAGAGAGAAGTAGAGGTAGAGAGAGAGAGAGATAGAGATAGATAGATAGAAGTAGAGGTAGAGATAGATAGATAGAGATAGATAGATAGATAGACAAAGGTAGAGAGAGAGAGAAGTAGAGGTAGAGAGAGAGAGAGAGATAGATAGATAGAAGTAGAGGTAGAGATAGATAGATAGAGATAGATAGATAGACAAAGGTAGAGAGAGAGAGAGAAGTAGAGGTAGAGAGAGAGATAGAGATAGATAGATAGATAGATGATAGATAAAGGTAGAGAGAGATATATAGATATATAGATAGATAGATATAAGTAGAGGTAGAGATAGAGAGAGAAAGAGAGAGAGAGAGAGAGAGAGATATAAGTAGAGGTAGAGATAGATAGATAGATAGATAGATAGATAAAGGTAGAGAGAGAGAGATAGATAGATAGATAGATATAAGTAGAGGTAGAGATAGATAGATAGATAGATAGTGATAGATAGATAGATATAAGTAGAGGTAGATAGATAGATAGATAGATAAAGGGAGAGAGAGAGAGAGAAGTAGAGGTAGAGATAGATAGAGATAGATAGATAGATAGATAGATAGATATAAGTAGAGGTAGAGAGAGATAGATAGAGATAGATAGATAGATAGATAGATAGTGATAGATAGATAGATAAAGGTAGAGAGAGAGATAAGTAGAGGTAGAGAGAGAGAGATAGAGATAGATAGATAGATAGATAGATAAAGGTAGAGAGAGAGATAGATAGATAGATATAGATAGATAGATAAAGGTAGAGATAGAGATAGATAGATAGATATAGATAGATAGATAAAGGTAGAGAGAGAGATAGATAGATAGATATAGATAGATAGATAAAGGTAGAGATAGAGATAGATAGATAGATATAGATAGATAGATAAAGGTAGAGAGAGAGATAGATAGATAGATAGATATAAGTAGAGAGGTAGATAGATAGATAGATAGATAGTGATAGATAGATAGATATAAGTAGAGGTAGATAGATAGATAGATAAAGGGAGAGAGAGAGAGAGAAGTAGAGGTAGAGATAGATAGAGATAGATAGATAGATAGATATAAGTAGAGGTAGAGAGAGATAGATAGAGATAGATAGATAGATAGATAGTGATAGATAGATAGATAAAGGTAGAGGTAGAGATAGATAGATATAGATAGATAGATATAAGTAGATAGATAGATAGATAGATAGATAGATAAAGGTAGAGAGAGAGATAAGTAGAGGTAGAGAGAGAGAGATAGAGATAGATAGATAGATAGATAAAGGTAGAGAGAGAGATAGATAGATAGATATAGATAGATAGATAAAGGTAGAGATAGAGATAGATAGATAGATATAGATAGATAGATAAAGGTAGAGAGAGAGAGAGATAGATAGATATAGATAGATAGATAAAGGTAGAGAGAGAGATAGATAGATATAGATAGATAGATAAAGGTAGAGAGATATATATAGATAGATAGATAGATATAAGTAGAGATAGAGATAGATAGATAGATAGATATAGATAGATAAAGGGAGAGAGAGAGAAGTAGAGGTAGAGAGAAAGATAGAGATAGAGAGAGATATATATAAGTAGAGATAGATAGATAGATAGAGATAGATAGATAAAGGGAGAGAGAGATAAGTAGAGGTAGAGATAGATAGTGATAGATAGATAGATAGATAGAGGTAGAGAGAGAGAGATAAGTAGAGGTAGAGATAGAGATAGATAGAGATAGATAGATAGATAAAGGTAGAGAGAGAGAGAGAGAAATAGAGAGAGAGAGAGAGAGAGAGAGGTATAACAAACCTACAACGTCTGTTATAGAAATCCAATATATATAGGTAGAGAGAGAGAGAGATAGAGGTAGAGGTAGAGATAGAGAGAGAGAGAGAGAGAGGTAGAGGTAGATAGAGATAGAGATAGATAGATAGATAGATAGATAGATATAGGGAGAGAGAGAGAGGGGGGGGTAGATATATAGATATAGATATATGGCTGGAGTCACACTTAAGAAATATACCTGTTCCGACTTACATACAAATTCAGCTTAAGAACGAACCTACAGAACGGTCCTCATCCATAACTTTCTGCTGTCGGCACCTCGCTCTTCTCGGCCGTAACTGTGAACAGAGACCCCCCCCCCCCTACACAAGGAAGCGTGCCCAGTTGGTGACAGGGATTCCTACCTCGCTCGAGCTCGGCCACCCGTTCCAGCAAGGCGTTGAGGGCGGCCTCGGTCTTCTGCCGGTGGGTGGAGGTCTCGTTGTGCAGCTGCGTCTTCTCCGTCTCCAGCTCCGCCACTTTGCTCAAGAGCTGCCGCTCGAGGTCCCCCAGCCTCCTCTGCAGCATCTCCCGGAGGTCGCTCGGCAGGGCCGCGAACGAGACGTTGGCCCGGAGCTGGTGCTTTAAGAAAAAAAGACGGAAAGCAAAAACCAAGGTCACCACTACGTCTGTGATAGAACTCCGGTATCCTGACGATAACGTAGCCTGTGCTCATTCAGAAGAAGACCTACCAGCCACTCTCAATTCCTTTGCAAAAGAATGTCAAAATCTTGACCTCTTAATGGTGTAGCATTAGAAAACATTGACCATTTCCATGACCTTGGCATCTACTGATTTTTTGGGAATTTTCTATAAACCTGGCATAGCCTTTGGCTCTCTGAGCCGCCGCCGCGAGCCTCCGGGAGTCGGCGGCATAGAAGCCTGAATAAATAAATAAATAAATAAATAAATAAATAAATTAAGTGCAGCATAGTCACGTTGGATACACAAGGATCACACAACCCCAAAGTGGAAACCATTGAGCCTATTATTCCTTCATTGACCCTTCTTCTATCTCATCCCGTCTTTCAATAAGGAAAGAGCACAAGAGTTTTCTTCCGATAGAAAACACACAACAACACAACACGACATTGTTTGAGTCCACAGTGCTCTCTGGGTGTAGGTGAACTACAACTTCCAAACTCAAGGTCAATTCCCAAGCAAGCCCTTTCGGTACTTTCCGTTGCTAATGAGAGTCCAATAGGCCAAGTTTGGTTCAATTCCATTGTTGCAAGAGTTCAGGATGCTCTTTGATGGTGTGTTAACTATAAATCCCAGAAACTGTAACTCCCAAATGTCAAGGTCTATTTTTCCCAAACTCCATCTGTGTTCACATTTGGGCATATTGAGGATTCATGCCAAGTTTGGTCCCGATCCAACATTGTTTGAGTCCACAGCGGTCTCTGGATATAGGTGAACTACAACTCCAAAACCCAAGGTCAATGCCCACCAAACTCTTATAGTATTTTGTCTTGGTTATGGGAGTTCTGTGTGGAAAGTTTGTGTCTTTCTGCCATTCCTGCCGGGATATCTATGTTGTGTTCCCCGAAACAGGCCCAGGTTTCACACTGAGTGTATAAATACATTTAAAAACCTATTAACTATGTGTATGACTGTGTTAGAGTGTCGTTTTGTGTCATTTTGGTTGGTGGTGTGCCCCAGGATTTGGGAAATGTAAAAAATGTGCCGTGGCTCAAAAAAGGTTGAAAAACACTGACCTAAGCCACGTGCATCTTTCTTTTTCTACTATCAAAAAGCTTAGAGGTTCCAGGAAGCGAACGTTGTTGACTTCGCGGCGCAATAATTGCACCCTGGACGATTGACGAGGCCTTTATTTAGCAAGTGGCAAAACCCTCCCCTGGCGGAAGAAGCCGCTCCAGTGAACATGAATACGCAAATGGGGGGAAATCGTTCAAATCATGAAGGAGAAGGAGCAATTTAATAACAATAACAATAACAATAACAATAACAATAACCTAACCCTAACCCTAACCCTAACCCTAACCCTAACCCAAAACCAAAAACAAAAACAAAAACAAAAACAAAAACAAAAACAAAAACAAAAACAAAAACAAAAACAAAAACAAAAACAAAAACAAAAACAAAAACAATAACAGCCTAGCCAGACCTCTATTCCCTTTGAATTGTTTGCCGCCTTGGAGACATCCTTAGCCTGGGTGGTGCTCACCGGCCCTTGACTGCTTGTTGCCTGAAAACTATTAATAATAATAATAATAATACTATTATTATGTCTCCAGGTAGGATGCAGTTCAGGGCCAGTGAGTGCCACCTGGGCTAAAGAGGTCTCCAAGGCAGCAAACACAAAGGCCAGGATACGTGTAAAACTATTGTTATTATTATTATTATTTCTCCAAGGCAGCAAAGGGAACAAAGGCCAGGGTGTTTATTAAAATAATAATAATGATGATAATAATAGGAGCAACCCCAGGGGCCATCCAGTCCATTTTTTTTATTCTGCCCTGCAGGTGGCCATGCAGTCTTTGAAAAATAATAATAATGATGTAGAATAACAACAACAACAATAGGCGCAACCCCAGGGGCCGTCCAGTCCAACCCCCTTCTGCCATGCAGGAAACGCATAATCAATGCACATTCAGCAGATAGCCACCCAGGCTTTGTAATAATCTATATATATAAAATCCTTCATGTTGTGGTTCCTGTCTTATAGACAAAGAAACCACACAAGGCAGACACACAAAAACAGCCCACAAACCCAGAAAACCCTACAAGGTATGTTTACCAACCCCCCCCGCACAAAAAAAAGCCAATGGCCACAAATCCAAAAAACCCTGTATGGACTACAACTCCCATGATCCCCCACACCACCTCCCTCTGGCAGTTTAGAGTGTTGGAATGTTAGTGGAGCTGACCAATTAGAGGCATTATGCAAATACTCCCTCAGTTAGAATGTAGGCTGGGAGCCCCCCACCCCCTGGCAGTTTAGAGTGTCGGAATGTTGGTGGTGGCAGGGAAAGGTAGGGAAAGGAATTGAGGGACTGAGACAAGGGGAGCAAGGACTGATTCAGAAAGGGGAGGAATGGCAGGAAGGAGGGAAAGGAAAGAAGGAAGGGAGGGAAGGAGGGAGGGGAGAAGAAAGGAAGGGAAGGATAGAAGGAAGAATGGATGGAAGGAAGGAGGGGAGAAGAAAGGAAGGGAAAAGGAAGGATAGCAGGAAGGATGGGAGGGGAAAGGAAGGAAAGGATAGAAGGATGGAGTGAAGGAAGGAAGGAAAGAGGGGAGAAGAAAGGAAGGAAAAAGGAAGGATAGCAGGAAGGACGGGAGGGGAAAGGAATGAAAGGATAGAAGGATGAAGGAAGGAAGGAAAGAGGGGAGAAGAAAGGAAGGAAAAAGGAAGGATAGCAGGAAGGACGGGAGGGGAAAGGAAGGAAAGGATAGAAGGATGGAGTGAAGGAAGGAAGGAAAGAGGGGAGAAGAAAGGAACACAGAAACACATACACATATATACATGCACAGAAATATACAAATATACACATACACACATACATAAACACACCTGTACTTACACACATGAACACATATACATGCACATACATGTACAAACACACATATACATAAGTACACACATATACACACATACACATATACACATATACATAACTACACACACAGTCCCCAAGTTTTAAAAAATCCCACAGCAACGCATGGCCGGGTCAGCTAGTAATAATAATAATAATAATAATAATATATCCAGGCAGGAAGCAGTCAGGGGCCAGTGAGTGCCACCTGGGCTAAGGATGTCTCCAAGGCAGCAAAGAATGCAACAGGAACAAAGGCCAGACTATTTCTATAATAATAATAATAATATTATTATTATTATGACATCACAAGGACCACCTGGCAGTAGTAAAGAACTGGTAAAGGGATCATAAACCTGCAAAGGGAGTGGAAAACGAACACGCAGAAACACTGTGGGACAGCTCCCAATCTGATTGCATTGGGTTTCAGCACCTTGGACAGCTGCCAGCCATCCCTAGCCCTGGAGTGGATGCAGGTGGACAATGCTTGCAAAGCTCAATGCTATCGAAGGGTGAAATCCCAGGAGTCCATAGCACTGAGCTGCGGCAGATCAAATAGTTACGAAATGGCATTATTATTATTATTATTATTATTATTAAACTGCATTAAGTGTAGATGCACTTAATGCCGTTCCTTCTTCCCAATATCACAAATAACACTTCAGGACTATGGACAGCTGCCAATCATCCCCAAAGACAGAAGACTCTCAGTTAACTGGAACTACAATTCTGGCAAGAAGAAATCTGTAAGTCGCCCCGAGCCAGTTGGGAGTGGCGACGAATAAATTTGAATAAATAAATAAATAAATAAATAAATGAAATGATACTTCAAAGCTGTACTACAGTAAAAGAGCGTCACATCTCTATTTGCAAACTACTAATGTCAAATCAATATACAGTTCGGCGTAAGATATCACATGAGGGATAGTATTATTTAAGCCTACTCTGACTAGCAAGTCTCGAGCATATCGTCATGGGGTCTCCAATGAAGGTTTGCACCCAATCCTTGTTTCCACAAGCCACATTTCTCAAAATCCAATTCTCACATAAAGCAAGGTGAAACCGCCTGAAACGGGGAAACAGACACCAAAGGAAACACCGCATGGGGTGTTCACCCTTCCCTATGCCATCCAAAGATGCATAGATAGATAGATAGATAGATAGATAGATAGATAGATAGATAGATAGATAGATGAGAGAGATAGATAGAGAGAGAGAGAGAGAGATTGTCAGCGGGAGTTCCGACTTACAGAACCAATCTTGTTTGTATACACCTAATTGTATTGTTGTTGTTGTTGCTGTTGTTGTATCAAGGCAGTAAGCGATCAAGGGCCAATAGTGTAAACTACGCTTGGGAACAGTGAACAGCTCCCAATCTGATTGCATTGGGTTTCAGCACCTTGGACAGCTCCCAGCCCTCAGAACCAATCTTGTTTGTATACACCTAATTGTATTGTTGTTGTTGTTGCTGTTGTTGTATCAGGGCAGGAAGCGATCAAGGGCCAATAGCGTAAACTATGCTTGAGAACAGTGAACAGCTCCCAATCTGATTGCATTGGGTTTCAGCACCTTGGACAGCTCCCAGCCATCAGAACCAATCTTGTTTGTGTACACCTAATTGTATTGTTGTTGTTGCTGCTGCTGCTGTTGTATCAAGGCAGGAAGCAATCAAGGGCCAATAGCATAAACTACGCTTGAGAACAGTGAACAGCTCCCAATCTGATTGCATTGGGTTTCAGCACCTTGGACAGCTCCCAGCCATCAGAACCAATCTTGTTTGTGTACACCTAATTGTATTGTTGTTGTTGCTGTTGTTGTATCAAGGCAGGAAGCGATCAAGGGCCAATAGCGTAAACTACGCTTGAGAACAATGAACAGCTCCCAATCTGATTGCATTGGGTTTCAGCACCTTGGACAGCTCCCAGCCATCAGAACCAATCTTGTTTGTGTACACCTAATTGTATTGTTGTTGTTGTTGCTGTTGTTGTATCAAGGCAGGAAGCGATCAAGGGCCAATAGCGTAAACTACGCTTGAGAACAATGAACAGCTCCCAATCTGATTGCATTGGGTTTCAGCACCTTGGACAGCTCCCAGCCATCAGAACCAATCTTGTTTGTGTACACCTAATTGTATTGTTGTTGTTGCTGTTGTTGTATCACGGCAGTAAGCGATCAAGGGCCAATAGCGTAAACTACGCTTGGGAACAGTGAACAGCTCCCAATCTGATTGCATTGGGTTTCAGCACCTTGGTCAGCGCCAAGCCATCAGAACCAACCTTGTTTGTATACACCTAATTGTATTGTTGTTGTTGTTGCTGTTGTTGTATCAGGGCAGGAAGCGATCGAAGGCCAATAGCGTAAACTACGCTTGGGAACAGTGAACAGCTCCCAATCTGATTGCATTGGGTTTCAGCACCTTGGACAGCTCCCAGCCCTCAGAACCAATCTTGTTTGTATACACCTAATTGTATTGTTGTTGTTGTTGCTGTTGTTGTATCAGGACAGGAAGCGATCGAAGGCCAATAGCGTAAACTACGCTTGAGAACAATGAACAGCTCCCAATCTGATTGTATTGGGTTTCAGCACCTTGGACAGCGCCCAGCCATCAGAACCAACCTTGTTTGT
The DNA here is from genome assembly GCA_030556195.1 of Anolis apletophallus. Taxonomy (NCBI): domain Eukaryota; kingdom Metazoa; phylum Chordata; class Lepidosauria; order Squamata; family Anolidae; genus Anolis; species Anolis apletophallus. The sequence goes on from JARBWK010000050.1 coordinate 145,032, forward strand.
ATACACCTAATTGTATTGTTGTTGTTGTTGCTGTTGTTGTATCAGGGCAGGAAATCTTGTTTGTATAGGCCAATAGCGTAAACTACGCTGGGAACAGTGAACAGCTCCCAATCTGATTGCATTGGGTTTCAGCACCTTGGACAGCTCCCAGCCCTCAGAACCAATCTTGTTTGTATACACCTAATTGTATTGTTGTTGTTGTTGCTGTTGTTGTATCAGGACAGGAAATCAAGGCCAATAGCGTAAACTACGCTTGAGAACAATGAACAGCTCCCAATCTGATTGTATTGGGTTTCAGCACCTTGGACAGCGCCCAGCCATCAGAACCAACCTTGTTTGTATACACACACACACACACACACACGTGTATGGTGTGTTTCAGATACCACAAGGAAAAGCTGGAATCACACTTTTCAAAAGGTTCCTGTTCTGAATCGCATACAAATTCAACTGGAGAATGAATATTTATATTTATTTATTTACAGCGTTTTGACCCCGCCCTTCTCAACAATAAGCCGTATCCTTAATCTGCCATCATTGCCAGTCATGTCCTTTCTGTTGTTGTGCAAAGGCCTGGTCCCACAACCACAATTTAACTTTCTTCTTCAAAGCCAGGACGGATGGGGTCGATCGTATCTCAGGCGGGGGGGCAACCACTGAGAAGGCCCTGTCCCTCGTCCCCACCAGCCGCATTTGCGATGTTTGCGGGAGTGAGAGCAGAACCTCCCCGGAAGATCTTAGGTTACAAAGTGGGACGTAGGGGCAGATGCGTTCAGACAAGTAAGCTGGGCCAGAGCCGTATAGAGCTTTATAGGTCAGAACCAGCACTTTGAATTGGACCGGCAGCTAGTGGAGCTGACACAGCAGGGGGTGGTATGCTCCCTGTATGTAGCTCCTGTTAGTAATCTGGCTGCCGCCCGATGGACGTAGATTCCGAACAGTCTTCAAAGGCAGCCCCATGTAGAGTGTGTTGCAGTAATCTATACAGGATTTGACCAGAGCGTGGACAACCGTGACCAGGTGAGACTTCCCAAGGTATGGGCGCAACTGGCGCACGAAGCTACAGAACCGTTCTTGTTCGTAACTTGGGCACTTGCCTTTATGCAATTATATATTATATTATATTATATTATATTTATTATATTATATTATATTATTATAAAATATTATAAAATATTATAAAATATTATAAAATATTATAAAATATTACATTATATTATATTATATATTATAAAATATTATATTACATTATAGTATAGTATATATTTTTGGGTGGAGTCACACTTTCAAAATGTCCCTGTTCCAACTTACATACAGATTCGACTTAAGAACAAACCAACAGAACCTCCCTTGTTCATAACTCGGGGACAGCCTTTTTATAAAACGTTTGTGTGCATGAGCGCATATGTGTGTGTGTGTGTACATATGCACACACACACACATGCACACATGTACATATATTATATTATAAAATATTATATTACATTATAGTATAGTATACGTTTGGGTGGAGTCACACTTTCAAAATGCCCCTGTTCCAACTTACATACAGATTCGACTTAAGAACAAACCAACAGAACCTCCCTTGTTCATAACTCAGGGACAGCCTTTATGTAAAACGTTTGTGTGCATGAGCGCATATGTGTGTGTGTATATACACATGCATGCACACACATGTACATACACGCAGAGAGATAGCATAGAGAAAGAGAGACTATTATTATTATTAATGCCCACCCCCTTTTCTCTCCACAAGGAGACTCAAAGTGGCTTCAACAACAACAACAACAACAACAACAACAACAACGGGCTGAAAGCATGGCAAAGACTCCTGAACAGGGACACAAACAGCAGAACAAACCTCACAGGGGTGATCAACTTTCTCAATGTGATCCAAACCTTGTGTGTGTGTGTGTGTGTCTATACACACACACAGATGGGGGGAGTTGAAAAGGGCCTGTGTTACACCATAGGGATGATTTCTATGCCCCCTCTCTCTCCCTCTCCCTTGTGTGTGTGTGTGTAGGGGGGGGGGGCTGGAATTATGCTTATAAAATGGCCCTGTTCCGAGTTGCATACAAATTCAACTTAAGAACAAACCTACAGAACCGATCTTATTCATAACTCAGGGACTGCCCGTACAGTTATGAATTCCAAACCTGGTTGATATAGTACATGAAATTTAAACAGATACAAACACACACACACACACACACAATCACACACATTTTGTGTGTGTGTGTGTGTGTGTGTGTGTATATATATATATATATATATATATATATATATATATATATATATTACAGAGTAGCATGGGCTTGGTTCAACCCCCGTGTATCATATTCCATAGTCAGCAACGGAAAGTTTCAGCACCAGGGTCAGAGATGAGCTTTCCGCCTGCAGACAGGAGCTCTCCGCGGTGCTGAACGCCTTCCGAAGCAATGGTTCCTTCTCCCTTTCAGCACCAGGGAAAGCGAGAGAGAGAGAAAGAGAGAGCCTTTGGAGCTGAAAGGGAGGATGAATGGGCGCCTTTGGGAATAGGCACAACTGGGGAGCTCTCCGTGGTGCTGAACCAAACGGGTGCCATTGGAGCTGCCCATGGTTCTGAATGGAGTAGATGTCTCTGGTGCTGAAAGGGAGGATGAACGGGCGCCTTTGGGAACTATCCATGGTGCCAAAAGGGATAGGTACAATTGGGAGCTCTCCGTGGTGCTGAACCAAATGGGTGCCATTGGAGTTGAAAGGGAGGCCAAACGGGTGCTGAAAGGGTGGGTGATTGGGTGCCTTTGGGAGCTGCCCGTGGTGCTGAAAGGAGTGGGTGTCTTGGGGTGATCGCTATGTTGCCTTGGGGAGTTCTCCATGGTGCTGAATACACCTGAAGTGCCTGCAGTTTCTCCAGCATAGGAAACTGCCCCTGGTGCTGAAAGGCAGAGTGAATGGGTGCCTTTGGAGCTTCCCATGGTGCTGAAAGGAGTGGGTGTCTTGGGGGATCGCTATGTTGCCAAAAGGTATGGGTGCCTTTGGAGTTGAAAGGGAGGCGGAATACGTGCCTTTGGAGCTGCCCATGCTGCCAAAAGGAATGGGTACCTAGGGAGTTCTCCATGGTGCTGAATACCTCCCGAAGCACCCGTTATTGCACCAGGGACAGCTCTGGGCTTTTACTCCACCACAGGAAACTGGCCCTGGTGCTGAAAGGCAGACTGAACGGGTGCCTTTGGAGCTGGCCATGGTGTTGACAGGAAAGGATTTCATTGGGAGCTGTCCATGGTGCTGAAAGGAATGGGCCCCTGGAGAGTCCCCATGGTGCTGAATACCCCTGAAGCACCCGTTGCAGCACCAGGAACAGCTGAGGGATTTTCTCCAGCACGAGCAACTGGCCCTGGTGCTGAAAGGTAGTGTGAATGGGTGCCTTTGCGAGTTCTCCATGGTGCCAAAAGGAATGAGTGCCTTTGGAATTGAAAGGGAGGCTGAATGGGTTTCATTGGGAGCTGCCCATGGTGCCAAAAAGAATATTTATTTATTTATTTATTTATTTTATTATTCGGGTTTCTATGCCGCCGACTCCCTGAGGCTCGCGGCGGCTCACAGGAACCGAAAGTACAACTACACACAAGCAATGCGATAAAACATCTAAGACAATTAAACAGTTAAAACAGCAAAATACAAAACCCCCAGGTACAGGTCAGAAATTAGATAGCGTGACACCCCAGGCTACTCACCGAAGGCCTGCTTAAACAAATAAGTTTTGCAGGCGCGTCTAAACGCGTCTAAATATGTGCCGTCGGGAGTTCTCCATGATGCTGAATACACGTGAAGCACCCGTTGCAACACCAGGGACGGCTGTGGGGTTTTCTCCAGCACTAGGAACTGTCCCTGGTGTTGAAAGGCAGAGTGAATGGGTGCCTTTGGAGCTGTCCATGGTGTCAACAGGAAAGGATTTCATTGGGAGCTGCCCATGTTGCCAAAAGGAATAGGTACCTAGGGTGTTCTCCATGGTGATGAATACCTCCCAAAGCTCCTGTTGCAGCAACAGGGACAGCTCTGGGATTTTACTCCACTTCAGGAAACTGCCCCCTGGTGCTGAAAGGTAGGGTGAATGGGTGCCTTTGCGATTTCTCCATGGTGAATACCTCCCAAAGCTCCTGTTGCAGCACCGGAGACAGCTTTGGGATTTTCTCCACCACAAGGAGCTGCCCCTGGTGCTGAAAGGCAGAGTGAATGGGTGCCTTTGGAGCTGCCCATGCTGCCAAAAGGAATGGGTACGTATGGGTGCCTTTCTTTGTGAGTTCTCCATGGTGCCAAAAGGAGTGGGTGCCTTTGGAGTTGAAAGGGAGGCTGAATGGGTTTCATTGGGAGCTGCCCATGGCGCTAAAATGAATATTATTTATTAGACTTGTTAGCCGCCACTTCCAGTGGCTCGGGGCAGCTTACATCATATGTGCAGCTGGGAGTTCTCCATGGTGCTGAATACCCCTGAAGCACCCGTTGCAGCACCAGGGACAGCTCTGGGGTTTTCTCCAGCACAGGGAACTGCCCCTGGTGCTGAAAGGCAGGCTGAAGGGGGTGCCTTTGGAGCTGGCCATGGTGCTGAAAGGAATGGGTACCCGTGGAGCTCTCCATGGTGCTGAATACCTCCTGAAGCACCAGTTGCAGCACCAGGGACAGCTCTGGGATTTTGCTCCACCACAGGAAGCTGCCCATGGTGCCAAAAGAAATATTATTATTATTATTTATTAGACTTGTTAGCTGCCACTCCCAGTACTGTTGGGAGTTCTCCATGGTGCTGAATACCCTTGAAGCACCCATTGCACCGAACGAGGGACAGCTCTGGGGTTTTCTCCACCACAAGGAACTGGCCCTGGTGCTGAAAGTCAGGTTGGATGGGTGCCTTTGGAGCTGGCCATGGTGCTGACAGCAAACGGTTTCATTGGGAGCTGTCCGTGGTGCCGAAAGGAATGGGTGCCTGGGGAGTGCTGAATACCCCTGAAGCGCCCATTGCGGCACCACGGAGGGCTCCCATTGTGCTGCCTTTGCCCGCCATGCCCTGGGACCCCCCGGGGGCTCACCTCGAGGCTTTCCATGCGGTCCTTGAGCGCCTGCATGGTGCGGCTGAGTTGGTCGACCACCTTGGCGGGGTCCCGGGGCAGGTCCCCCATGGCGGCGGCGGCGGCCTCTTCCCCGTCCTTGCTGCCCTTCCGCCAGCCCTTGCCCTCGCAGCCGCCCAACTTGGCGGTCAGCTCCCGGATGGCCTGGCGCTGCTGCCCGATGGTCTCCTTCTGCTGGAGGAGGGTCTCGCGCAGCTGGATCAGCGTGGCCTGGAGCTGCTCCTCGGGGGCGCCCGGCACGGCCAAAGGGGGCGAGGGGCAGTCGCCGCTGGTGGCCGCGTCCCAAGGGAAGGCGGTGCACAGGAAGCGCGAGGGGCCCCCCGCCGCCACCGGGGTCTTCTCTTGGGCAGTGGCGGAGGCGGAGAGCAGGGCCAGGCCAGGCCAGAGCAGCCACAGCATGGTCTCCGGGGGTCACTTGGGCACGCGTGGTCAAAGCATGGAGGTGGACAAGCGCTCCTCAAAGTTTCCAGCCAGGGCGATGCCTCTTCCTCTCCGGCCAATGGAGGAGTCTCCTCTCCGGTCCGCTCTCTCTTCTCTCTGCTCTCTCCGGTTGGCTCTCTTTCCTTAATAAGGCATCCGAGGAGGGAGGGGGAGGGGGGAGGGGAGGGGCAGCCCACGTGACGCCTCCCCCTCCCTCCTCTCCATCCCCAGAGCGCTTTTCTCAACCACAGAATGGAATGAAAGGAAAGGAAAGGAGGGGGAGGGGAGGGGAGGAAGCGGTGAGGCACCTGATTGGCTGTTGCTGCTGCTGCTCCTGTTCAGGGAGAGGAAGGATGGGGGAAGCACCTGCCTGTCACTCAGCCCTTCCCAAACTCACACCAGCTCCCTTGACCATCACTTGGGCACTTTCTGCATAGATATTATAATATATAATAATATATAATAATATATAATAATATATAATAATATATAATATAATATAATAATATATAATATAATATAATATAATAATATAATATATAATACTCACACCAGCATTGACCATCACTTGGGGACTTTCTGCATAGATATTATAATATAATATAATATAATATAATAATATATAATATAATACAATATAATAATATATAATATAATATAATATAATAATATATAATATAATATAATATAATATAATACTCACACCAGCTCCATTGACCATCACTTGGGGGCTTTCTGCATAGATATTATAATATAATATATAATAATATAATATAATATAATAATATATAATATAATATAATAATATATAATATAAAACTCACACCAGCTCCATTGACCATCACTTGGGGACTTTCTGCATAGATATTATATTATTATAATATAATATATAATTATATAATAATATAATATTATAATATAATATAATATATATATGCAATATGTCCCCAAGTTATGGTTAATATTATATATTTTGGCTGTCTCCGTGTGTATATATATAATATTTATCTATTTACAGTATTTATATACACCGCCTTTCTCACCCCTGGGGGGACTCAAAGCGGTTTACACATACATAATAGGAAAAATTCAATGCCTTACATTGGGCACCGATAGGACGCCAATACAATTACAATAGTAAAACCACAATTAAACATAAACCATAATTAAAACGATACATCAATAAGCATTAAAACAATAAAACAGTCTCGTCAGTCAATTCACCATTCCAGTCAATGTCCCTCCAAACTGCATGTGTGTATATATGTATATATATGTGTATGTATATGTATATGTGTGTATATATGTGTATGTGTATGTATATATATGTGTGTATGTGTATGTGTATGTATGTGTATGTGTGTATATATGTATGTGTATGTATGTATATATGTATGTGTATTTATATGTATGTGTATGTATATGTGTATGTATGTGTATGTATATGTGTATGTATGTGTATGTATGTGTATGTGTGTATATATATGTATGTGTATCTGTGTATATATATGTATGTGTATGTATGTATATATGCATGTGTATTTATATGTATATGTGTATGTATGTGTATGTATGTGTATGTATGAGAATGTGTATATATATGTATATGTGTATATATGTGTATATATTATGTGTATGTGTGTATGTGTGTATATATATGTATATGTATGTGTATATATATGTATATGTATATGTGTGTATATATGTATATGTATGTGTATGTGTATATGTATATATACATGTATATGTATGTGTATGTATATGTGTGTGTATGTGTGTGTATATGTATGAGAATGTGTATACATATGTATATGTATAAGAATGTGTATATATATGTATATATGTATGTGTGTATATGTGTATGTGTATGTGTATATGTATTTATATGTATATGTATGTGTATGTGTATGTATGTGTATGTATGAGAATATGTGTATATATATATGTATATGTATATATATGTATATGTGTGTATATATGTATGTGTATGTGTATATATATGTATATGTGTGTATATATGTATATGTATGTGTATGTGTATATGTATATATATGTGTGTATGTATATGTATGTGTATGTGTGTGTATATGTATGAGAATGTGTATATATATGTATATGTATAAGAATGTATATATATGTGTGTGTGTATATATATATGTATGTGTATGTTTATGTATATGTGTGTGTATGTATATGTGTGTGTATATACACAGGCAGTCCCCAAGTTATGAACAAGAGGGGTTCTGTAGGTTTGTTCTTAGATTAACTCACCATTATCGCACAACGCACTCAGTGAATCTACTAGATTTTAATCCCAAGGAGAGGAAATCCACTGGCTGAGCTGTGAGTGGACAAGATTGCACCCCGAGTGTGCCCACTCGCAGTCATCAGGGAGTGCAAATGGAGTGTGAACCCTGCAGGTTGGTTTCCTGACCCATCTGTGAAGGCCAGGCCGGGCCTGAGTCCAACCTCCCTGCCCTCTGGTGGCGAGCGCTGCCGGTTCACCCTCCTCCCTCCCTCCCTTCACTCTCCTCCTTGCACCTGCTTCACACCATTGCTTGCACATGTTGGTGCCTCATTTCACAGCTGGTGCTCCAGTGAAGGGGAGTTGGCTTCCGAAGACCCAACCGTACTCGCCAGATGTCGGACACTGACCGGGTGCCGAGTGGACCGTTCGGAAAGTGTCCCCTTCCGTAGGCGATGTATTTTATTTGGGAGACCTGTGCATGGGCGGGGGCACCAAGAGAGACCTGGGCCAGCTGGGACCCGTCCAGAGGGACATCCTGCTCCGGGTCAGCCTGGCCAAAGCAGAAGAGAGTCAGACCAGGTGGTGGCCTTGGCTTCTCCCGGGAGGCTGACCTTGGTCCACCTGTCCTCTTCCCAAGAGATTGGCAGGATTGGTCTTGATCAGTTGGTTATGTGGCTTGCAGCGGTCTCGGGAAGTGAGTGGAGGTACTTCAAGTCCCATCATCCATGGCCCATCCTCCTCCAAACAGCACCAGGACTTAGAGTGGGTCATGGGTACTCTGTGTGCCAAGTGTGGGCCTGGTCTGTGGTTTGTAGGGGCTACAATGTTATGTGGGAAATGAATCGGGTGAAGGTACTGCAAATCCCATCATTTGTGGGCCATCCTGCCATAAACAGCACCAGGTTGTGAAGTGGGCCATGGGGCGTCTGTGTGCCAAGTTTGGTCCTGATTCGTCATTGGTGTGGACCACAGTGCTCTAAGGAAGTGAATTAAAGTACTGCAAGTCCCATCATCCATGGTCCATACTTCCTCTAACTGCACCAGGATGTAGGGTGCACCTGGGGGGGGTCTGTGTGCCAAGTTTGGTCTTGTTCTGTCATCATTGGGGGCCTAGTCAGGAAAATCAAGTTGGGGAAGCCTTGCTGTCAATTCAAGCCCTAAACAATATCCCATGAGCTGAGGCCTAGTCAGGAAAATCAAGTTAAGGAAGCCTTGCTGTCAATTTTGGGCCTGGTCTGTGATGTAATGGGGCTGCAGTGTTGTTTGGGAAGTGAATGAGGTGAAGGTACTGCAAATCCCATCATCCGTGGCCCATCCTGCCCTAAACCACACCAGGTTGTGAAGTGGGCCATGGGGCCTCTGTGTGCCAAGTTTGGTCCTGATCCGTCATTGCTGTGGGCCACAGTGACTGAGGTCTTTCCTTTTCCATGGTCATTGCGTTCAGACGATAATCAATCTCAGTTCCACATCCAAGTCTTCACTCGCCTCCTGAAGGACAAGGGGGAGGGGCAGATCCAGGGGCGGACCTACCTGTTCCTGGGGGGTACGTGAAAAAAAATTTGCGCCCCCCCCAGTTGCTCCCAAGGGGAGCCCAGTGCGCATGAGCCAATCTGTGCGCATGCGCACTGACTCCAGAGCGTGCTTCCCGCTTTGGAACCCAGTGCGCATGCGTGAAACTGCGCACATGCGCTCTGACTCCAAAGCGGGAGGTGCGTTCTGGAGCTGCGGAGCCGCGCGTCCGGAGGCGGCCGGAGTGCCCCGGGCGGCAGGGCCGCCTAACAAAGGCCCGGCTGGCGCGGCGGCGCAGCACAGGCCACGGGCCCGCTGCGGAGGCTAGCTGGCGCAACGGCGGGGTGGGGCAGCGCGGTGCGGGCGGTGGGGGCAGGGCGGAGCCGGCGCGGCGACACCCCTCCCGGGTGACGTCGCCCTACGCATCTGCGTAGTTCGCCTAATGGACGAACCGGCCCTGGGCAGATCTAACATCGCTTGGGATGGAGTTCCACAGCTGAGGGGCCACCACAGAGAAGGCCCCGTCTCTCGTCCCCACCAGACGCGCTTGCGAAGCCGGCGGGACCGAGAGCAGGGCCTCTCCGGAGGATCTTAATGTCCTTGATGGTTCGTAGGGGAGAACACGTTTGGACAGGTAAACTGGGCCGGAACCGTATAGGGTTTTGTAGGTCAACACCAGCACTTTGAATTGTGCTCGGAAGCTGATTGGCAGCCGGTGGAGCTGCCGCAACAAGGGGGTTGTGCGCTCCCTGTGCCCCGCTCCCATTAGTAACCTGGCTGCCGAACGTTGGACTAATTGCAGCTTCCGAGCAGTCTTCAGGGGCAGCCGCACGTAGAGAGCGTTGCAGTAGTCTATACGGGATGTAACCAGAGCGTGGACCACCGTGGCCAAGTCAGACTTCCCAAGGTACGGGCGCAGCTGGCGCACGAGTCTCACCTGTGCAAAAGCTCCCCTGGCCACCGCCCAGACCTGGGGTTCCAGGCTCAGCGATGAGTCCAGGGTCACTCCCAAGCTGCGAACCTGGGTCTTCAGGGGGAGTGTGACCCCGTCCAACACAGGCTGTAACCCTATGCCCTGTTCGGCCTTGCGACTGACCAGGAGGACCTCTGTCTTGTCTGGATTCAGTTTCAAGCATTAAGCATTGCCTGGATTGCCTTTGTATCCTGTTGATTCCTGCCCGGATTAATATTGCTTTGGATTGCTTTGTGTCTGTTGTGGACATTGCTTTGTGTTCCTGCATTTTGGCTGACTTTATACTTTTTGGAACCTTCTCACTTTTCATAAGCACCTACTGGCTATTTAATTCAGCTTCAACAAAAGGATTGGATTTTTGTCCCTCAACGTGTGACGTGTTTTAAGTCAGGGGGCTTTTCCCTGTTCTGGAGCGCAACCAGGGCCGGTTCGTCCATTAGGCGGGCTACGCAGGCGCGTAGGGCGTCGCCACCCAGAAGGGCCGCCACCGTGCCGGCTCCGCCCCGCCACCTGCATCGCGCTGCCCTGCCCGCCGCGCCGGCCACGCCTCGCAGCCGAAAAGTTCCACGCATGCGTACTGACTCCAGAGCACACCTCCCGCTTTGGAGCCAGTGTGCGTGCACGCAGTTTCGCCCGTGCACACAGATTGGTGCATGCGCACTGGGCTCCAGTCCATGACTTGCACTCGGGAGCAACTGGGAGGAGCAAACGAAGATTCAGGTTCAGGAAGGACTCCAGGCTCAGCGCTGAGTCCAGTATCACTCCCAAGCTGCGAACCTGCGCCTTCAGGGGGCGTGTGACCCGGTCAAGCACAGGCCTTGCGACTGACCAGGAGGACCTGTGTCTTGTCTGGATTAAGTTTCAATCTGTTCGCCCTCATCCAGTCCGTTACAGCGGCCAAGCACCGGTTCAGGACCTGAACAGCCTCCTTGGTAGCAGGTGGGAAGGAGGGACAGAGCTGGACGTTTTGATGCTCACCGATAATGTCTCTCGGCATTACTTCGCGGACGAAGATTCTTTAGGACGGACTCATCCCACGCTTTCTACAAGCGCGTTGATGACTAAAAAGGCCAATCTGAGATAGGCAAGTCCGGTTGCAGAAAGCACAGCAGAAAGTCTCCTTGGGTGATGTGGTTTCCAAGTTGCGGTTCTTTCTGCATTGTCGTTTCTCTTTGAGACCCGTTCGGCGTGACTTCTCGATAGTGGAGAGTGCGTCTCCATGCGTCTCCCGATGTGAGGCCAGGGTGGACCATTGTTGGCGATCAATCTGGCCGAGCCTGAGATGTTGTTTCAGGGAGTCCTTATATCTCTTTTTGGGGGGGGGGGCTCTGGCGCTGACCCATGGCGAGTTCACCATAGAGTAGTATCTTTGGGAGGCTGTGGTCCTCCATCCTAGAGACCTCGTGCCCTGCCCAGCGCAGCTGTGTTCTCAATAGCATGGCCTCAACGCTGGTGACCCCTGCTTGCTCAAGGACGGCAACGTTAGTCACATAGTCGGTCCAGTGTGTATTTAGAATTGTGCAAAGACAGCGCTGATGAAAGCGCTCGAGGAGTTGCAGGTGTTGGCGATAGGTGACCCATGTTTCAGACCCATAGAGGAGAACAGACAGTATGATAGCTCTGTACACACTGATTGTGGTGCTTTGCCTCAGGTGCTTGTTGCTCCAGACTCTTTTGTGAAGCCTTCCAAATGCACTCTATGCCTTTGATAGTCTGTGATCTATCTCTTTGTCAACCTTGGCGTCTGAAGAGATGAGGCTTCCCAGGGAGGTGAACTGCTGGACGGACTTAAGCACAGATGTGCCTATGCTGACGTGGGGATGAAGGTGTTCTTCCTGTGGTGCGGGCTGGTAGAGGACTTCAGTGGTTCCTTGAAAGTACTGCTGAACGGACTTAAGGGCAGGTGTGCCTATGCCGACGTGGGGGTGATGGTGTTGTTCCTGTGTTCACCGATAATAATTGCCTAGGCCGTGTTCTTCTGTTCACCGATAATAATTAGGCCGTAAAGGGGAGCAGGGTTTTCTTTCTTCCAGGAGCCTCTTTTTTATTATTATTATTATTATTATTATTATTATTCACGCAAGCCATTCCCGTAAACACGCTTCCCGCCGGAGTCGTGCCAGCCAGCGCAATATTTCACGGTGTGATCAATAAAGCTTCAGTACAACTGTAGTCCGTGCGAATGGAGTTGTGCAGAGAGAGAAGGGGGGGCTTCCTGACCTCAAGACCCCCCCCCCCCCCCGCCCTCCAAGCGAAGCAACGGGCCTTTCAATTTTGGATCCCGCGTTGACACTTCCGTCCGCCTCCAAAAGAGCTTTGTTCTCGGCATTTGTATTCAAGCCCGCGTCGATGGCGGCCTTCGGTGCCCCGGCTTCAAAGCGCCTGACCTTGAGACGGCGCGAGGAAGATGCGGTGCGCCGGGACTTCCAGTGAGCCTGGCCACAAACACAGTGGTGCCCGGCCTGGCCTGCCTGGAGCCCCATCGGCCCCTCTTTCCTCCCACCACAGCTCAACCCGTGAGGGTGTCATCTGCACAGGGGCGGTCTTTCCCATTACGCAGACTATGCAACCGCGTAGAGCGCCCTCTTGGACGCGGCGGGGTGGGGCGCCATCGTATCTCTGTGCTGCTGCTGCGCTGCGTCGCCCTCCATGCTGCTGCCGCGCTGCGTCGCGCCTGGACGACCTTCTGGGCATGCGCAGAGATTTCGCGTGCATGCGCTTGGTCTACAGAGCTCTCTTGAGCTCCGTAGGCGCTGCGCATCCGCATGGAGATTTTCGCGCACATGCCCAGTGCCTACAGAGCTCTCTTGAGTTCCGTAGACACAGCGCATGCGCGCGAAAATCTCCACGCGCATGCACAGCGCCTATGGAGCTCAAGTGAACTCCGTAGGCACTGGGTATGCGTGTGAAAATCTCCGTGCGCATGCGCAGTGCCTACGGAGTTCACTTGAGCTCCGTAGGCACTGGGTATGCGTGTATGCGTGTGAAAACCTCCGGTAAGTCAGGGGCAGCGGAGAAGAGGGGGAGCCGAGTGAAAAGAGCCGGAGGGGCGGGGGCAAAATAATGGTGGGGGGGCGCCAAAATAGTGTTCGCTTACAACTTAGAATTACCTTAGACTGCCCCTGCATCTGCATAGAGGTAGTAGCCTGGCTGTTTTTGCCTGGGGGCATCAGGCCCGGATCATCCTTAAGGCCACCCTAGGCCATGGCCTAGGGCGGCGGCCATTGGGGGCGGCAAATTCGGACCCCCCAATTAAAAAAATTTTTTTTTAAAAAAAAATTAAATTTCAAAATGGCGACCAGGCTTGAAGTTGAGGAAGGAGGGGGTGGGAGGAGCCGAGCCGCGGCGAGCACTGCCTCTCAGGCGCCCCCAATTGGCTGCCGCCGCGGCGCTAGCTTTTCCTGCTTCTGCTAGGCCTAGCAGAAACAGGAATAGCTAGCGCGGCGGCGGTGGCCAATGGGGGTTGCCCGGGGCGGCGCTTAGCAGCTAAGCACCGCCTCAGGTGCCCCTGATTGGCTGCCGCTGCCGCAGCTCCGGGGATGAACTGCTGAGCGGACTTCAGCACAGATGTGCCTATGCTGACGCGGGGACGATGGTGTTCTTCCTGTGGTGCGGGCTGGTAGAGGACTTCCGTTTCCTTCAGCCCAAACAGTGGAGAGATGGAAAGAAGGAGTTCCAAGCGGAGATCGATTGACGCAACCCGCCCCCGCCTGGGTGTGCTGCGTGCCTGACCCCCCCCCCTCCTTCTACAGGCAGGCACTTTGCCGCCGTCCTCTGTGTGCGTTGTTGTTGCCGTCGCGTCCTTCAATGCTAAATTGCTAAATTGGGCATTAACCTTTCGCGGAGATGCTTTTTCCTCCCTCAGCCTCAGAGGCAGAAATGGAAAAAGATGCGCTGCCCACACGCCAGAGCGGCACAACGGTGCTCGGGATCTGGAGTCATACGTTCCGCGGCGTAAACGAGAGGGAGGGCGGACTGAACTCTTCCGTAGGGAGATGTTGCCCGGATTACCCAGGAGGCCAACGAGGCCACGGCCTAGGGGCACAAGCCGGGGGGGGGGGGCGCAGATCACGGACCAAAAAAACCTGGTCTGCGCCCCTCTTTCCCCCTTTCCCGTGCCCCCCCCCACGCCTTCTCCCAGCAAGGTCTCTGCCCTGTTCCCTCTGCGTCTCTCTCTCTCTCTCATACTCTCTCTCTCACGCTCTCTCACTCTCTCTCACCCTCTCTCGCTCTCTCTTGTGCGCACGCTCTCTCTTGCGCTCTCTCTCGTGCTCTCTCGCTCTCTCGCGCGCGCTCTCTCACGCGCACTCTCTCACTCTCTCACACCCTCTCTCGCTCTCTCTATCTGTCTCTCTCTCTCTCTCTCTCTCTCACTCTCTCACGCTCTCTCACGCTCTCTCTCGCTCTCTCACATGCTCTCTTGCGCTCTCGTGTCTCTCTCTCTCTCTTGTGCGCTCTCTCTCTCTTGCACGATCTCTCTCTCTCTCTTGTGCGCTCTCTCTCTCTCAAGCACTCTCTCTCACTCTCTCTTGTGCTCTCTCTCTTGCTCTCTCTCACGCTCTCTCACGCTCTCTCTCGCTCTCTCACATGCTCTCTTGCGCTCTCTCGCTTTCTCGCGCGCTCTCTCTCGCTCTCTCTCTTGCTCTGTCTCTCGCTCTCTCTTGTGCGCTCTCTCTCTCAAGCACTCTCTCGCACTCTCTCTTGTGCTCTCTCTTGCTCTCTCGCACGCTCTCTCACGCTCTCTCTCTATTGCATGCTCTCTCTCTCTCGCATGCTCTCTCTCTCGTGCGCTCTCTCTCTCTCAAGCACTCTCTCTCGCTCTCTCTCTCTCTTGCTCTATCTCTCGCTCTCTCTTGTGCGCTCTCTCAAGCACTCTCTTTCGCTCTCTCTCTTTCTCTCTCGCACGCTCTCTCTCTCTCTCTTTCTCTCGTGCGCGCCTTTGGAGCGAGTTTGCACCCGCGGCGCTCTCCCCAAGCCTCCCGACTCCCAAGGAGACCTCCGGAGCACGGCGGAGCTTTCCGGCCGGTGGGAGTGCGTGGGGACCTTGGCGGTGGCGGGAGGTTGCCTAAAAGGGGCCGTAATTCCAAACTGTGGCCTAGGGCGCAAAAAAGTGTTAATCCGGGCCTGGACGTCGTGTCCGGTCCGGACGGAAGTCCGAATTAATTTGGGAGCAGGACGCATTCGTCGTGCGTTGTCCCAGTGGCTTCCTGGGAGGAAAGCTTGGCTTTCGAAACGTGCTTTCGTTGCTCACGCTCTCCAGAGAACGAAGGAGAGGGGGGAAGGAAGATGAAAGGCAACCGAGGCCTGAGACGAACGGTTTCCTGACTTTTCCAGATCAGAAGGAAGGAAGGGCGGCGTCCGCGAAGAGTTCTGAATCGGATGATCAAGAGGGTCCCCAAGCGCCGTTGACAACTGGGAGTGCACATGGGAAGCGCGGACGGCGGGACGACTCAATTCATTCATTTCCTGCCACCATTGTTCAAACTGGGCCGAAGGGATTCTACGACCCGTGCTGACCGATGCTGCTGACCGTGGCTTCGGACACGAAGAAAACAATGCTGGCGGGGCCTGAAAAGAAGACGCCTGAACATCAGGCATGCGCGGCTCATTAAGACGTGCCTCATTAAAACTCACGGCAAAATCCGAGGTTTCCTTTCTAAAGCCTTTCTACGTCACAAGCGTGATGAAATTTCGCCACTTTTTCGTTCTCGTAATCGCGCAGGTGGGGAACCTTCGGGGGCTCCTTTCTCCGTCGTTGTTAGAGCTATCGGCGCGAAACTTGCGACGGTGGTAGGAGACCTTGACCACTGCGAGCACGCCAAGTTTCGGAACATTTCACTCGTCCACAGATTTTTGGGGAATTTTCAAAGATTTTATAAACAACATTTTTTAAAAAAACATCCAAGAGCGATGACACCAGGTAACGGGGGATGGCTGCCTAGAGGTCCACGCCATGCGTCCCCGTCTCCCCCTTCTTGACCCTTCGGCGGGCTGTGTTGTGAACACATGTCCATTAGAATTGTATTTTTCACGTGCTGAGTTTGATTTGGGGGGGCTGAGTTTGCTGAGTTTGGGGGGGCTGAGTTTGATTTGGGGGGCTGAGTTTGATTTGGGGGCTGAGTTTGATTTGAGGGGCTGAGTTTGATTTGGGGGCTGAGTTTGATTTGGGGGGCTGAGTTTGATTTGAGGGGCTGGGCTGAGTTTGATTTGGGGGCTGAGTTTGATTTGGGGGGCTGAGTTGGGGCTGATTTGGGGGGGCTGAGTTTGAGTTTTTGGGGGGCTGAGTTTGATTTGGGGGCTGAGTTTATTCAGGGGGCTGAGTTTGATTTGGGGGCTGAGTTTGATTTGGGGGGCTGAGTTTGATTTGAGGGGCTGAGTTTGATTTGGGGGGCTGAGTTTGATTTGGGGGCTGAGTTTGATTTGGGGGGCTGAGTTTGATTTGGGGGCTGAGTTTGATTTGGGGGGCTGAGTTTGATTTGGGGGGCTGAGTTTGATTTGGGGGCTGAGATTTTGATTTGGGGGCTGAGTTTGATTTGGGGGCTGAGTTTGATTTGGGGGGCTGAGTTTGATTTGGGGGGCTGAGATTTTGATTTGGGGGCTGAGTTTGAATTTTATTCATTGGGGGGCTGAGTTTGATTTGGGGGGCTGAGTTTGATTTGGGGGGCTGAGTTTGATTTGGGGGCTGAGTTTGATTTGGGGGCTGAGTTTGATTTGAGGGGCTGAGTTTATTCAGGGGGCTGAGTTTGATTTGGGGGCTGAGTTTGATTTGGGGGGCTGAGTTTGATTTGGGGGGGAGCTGGGGGCTGAGTTTGATTTGGGGGCTGAGTTTGATTTGGGGGCTGAGTTTGATTTGGGGGCTGCTGAGTTTGATTTGGGGGGCTGAGTTTGATTTGGGGGCTGAGTTTGATTTTTGGGGGCTGAGTTTGATTTGGGGGGCTGAGTTTGGGGGGCTGAGTTTGAGGGGCTGAGTTTGATTTGGGGGCTGAGTTTGATTGGGGGGCTGAGCTGAGTTTGATTTGGGGGCTGAGTTTGCTTTGGGGGCTGTGTTTGATTGGGGGGCTGAGTTTGATTGGGGGGCTGAGTTTGATTGGGGGGCTGAGTTTGATTTGGGGGCTGAGTTTGATTGGGGGGCTGAGTTTGATTGAGTTTGATTTGGGGGGCTGAGTTTATTCAGGGGGCTGAGTTTGATTTGGGGGGCTGAGTTTGATTTTGAATTTTATTTGGGGGCTGGGGCTGAGTTTGAGTTTTTTGGGGGGCTGAGTTTGATTTGGGGGCTGAGTTTGAGTTTGGGGGGCTGAGTTTGATTTGGGGCTGAGGGGCTGAGTTGGGGGCTGAGTTTGATTTGGGGGGCTGAGTTTGATTTGGGGGCCTGAGTTTGATTTGGGGCTGAGTTTGATTTGGGGGCCTGAGTTTCATTTGGGGGCTGAGTTTTATTTGGGGGCTGAATTTTATTGGGGGGCTGAGTTTGATAGGGGGGGCTGAGTTTGATTCGGGGGGGCTGAGTTTAATTTGGGGGCTGAGTTTGATTTGGGGGCTGAGGTTGATTTGAGGGGCTGAGTTTATTCAGGGGGCTGAGTTTGATTTGGGGGGCTGAGTTTGATTTGGGGGCTGAGTTTGATTTGGGGGCTGAGTTTGATTTGGGGGGGCTGAGTTTGATTTGGGGGCTGAGTTTGATTTGGGGCTGAGTTTGATTTGGGGGGCTGAGTTTGATTTGGGGGCTGAGTTTGATTTGGGGGCTGAGTTTGATTTGGGGCTGCGTTTGATTTGGGGGGGGCTGAGTTTGATTTGGGGGGCTGAGTTTGATTTGGGGGGGCTGAGTTTGATTTGGGGCTGTTGGGGGGCTGAGTTTGATTTGGGGGGCTGAGTTTGATTTGGGGGGCTGAGTTTGATTTGGGGGCTGAGTTTGATTTGGGGGAAGTTTGATTTGGGGGCTGTTTGATTCAGGGGGGCTGAGTTTGATTTGGGGGCTGAGTTTGATTTGGGGGCTGAGGGCTGCTGAGTTTGATTTGGGGGGCTGAGTTTGATTTGGGGCTGAGTTTGATTTGGGGGGCTGAGTTTGATTTGGGGCTGAGTTTGATGGGGGGCTGGCTTGATTTGGGGGCTGAGTTTTGTGGGGGGCTGAGTTGATTTTGGGGGGCTGAGTTTGATTTGGGGGCTGAGTTTGATTTGGGGGGCTGAGTTTGATTGGGGGGGCTGAGTTTGATTGGGGGGCTGAGTTTGATTGGGGGGGCTGAGTTTGATTTGGGGGCTGAGTTTGATTGGGGGGCGTTTGATTTGGGGGCTGAGTTTGATTTGGGGGCTGAGTTTGATTTGGGGGCTGAGTTTGATTCAGGGGGGCTGAGTTTGATTTGGGGCTGAGTTTGATTTGGGGGGCTGAGTTTGATTGTGGGGGCTGAGTTTTATTGGGGGGGGGCTGAGTTTTATTGGGGGGCTGAGTTTTATTCAGGGCTGAGTTTGATTCGGGGCTGAGTTTGATTTGGGGGCTGAGTTTGATTTGGGGGCTGAGTTTGATTGGGGGGCTGCAATGCATTTTGGGGGCTGAGTTTGATTTGGGGGGCTGAATTTTAGCACATGTCCATTTGATTTGGGGGCTTTTTGATTTGGGGAGCTGAGTTTGATTTGGGGCTGAGTTTGATTGGGAGGCTACGTTTGATTTGACATGGGGAGCTGAATTTGGGCTGAATTTGATTGGGGGGCTGGATTTATTCGGGGCTACACTCGAGTTTTGTGGGGGCTGAGTTTTTTGAGGGCTTTTTTATTCGTTCTGAGTTTTATTGGGGGGCTGAGTATGTGTTGGGTGTGTGCTGAGTGTATAGGGGCTGAGGAAATATAAAGAAATTTAATAAATGCGAGGTTCACATGGGGCTAAACAAGAGTCTGTTGGGGCTGAGTCCGAGGCAGGAGGTCTACCTAGCAGCCCTGCCAACACAAAAATGTCCCAGTAGCCCCCATGCAAGGATAGGATATATTGAGCAAGTGATCAGATCATGATATGAAACGAGCATAACAGTTCCCGAATGTACCAGTAAGGCCTTCTTGTGGATATTACCCAAGAATTTCGGAGGCGGGGGGCTGAAGAGTAAACCCACCCCCACCAGTGGCTACGCCAAAGAGAGACGCAATGCATTCTATTTGATCTTCTTGACCCTCGATGGGCTGAGCTGTGAGCACATGTCCAACGTCCGCAAACAACCAGATTTTTCCATCGACAGAACGAAAGGAGCTTTGAAATGCATCAGAGTCTATCTGGCATTTTCGCCGGTCCGATCAGCTGAGGCAATGGCATGCCATGAGTGAACACGACTCCTTATACTCGTAACTTATACTCGAGTAGAGGGCGGGGCCCGAAGTAAATATTATTATTATTATGGCCTCAGAAGGAAGCTGAAGCAGGTCCAACTGAGCAAATCACGCCAAGAAAAGAGTCCCCGTGATACGTAGATTGCAGATATGACCCGTGTTGGGAAAACCTGAGGATAGGTGCGTGATTTGTAGTCTTCTCTTTCACGGTCATGCCATCCCTAAATACGCTGCACACCAGACTGAATGCCTCAGGGCAAGCCTTAAAAATCAACCTATACATTGCAGAGTCTTTGCCAGTTGTTAGCAGAGATTTTATTGCACCGAGCCTCACTGTTTACAAAAACTCTTTGATTCGGTTTTCATCCAAACTCACAGTGGAGGCTTTCCATATTGACATACAGCTATATACACACATTGGTATTCCCTGATCTCCTCTCCATCAATGACATCTGCAGAGATATAGATATGCATCTGTTATTATTAGTATTATTATTAGTATTTATACCCCGCTTTACCTCTCCAGAAGGAGACTCAAAGCAGCTATGAATGGATTATTATTATGCCTGTTATAGAACTCCAATAAGCAGACGATAACATCGTCTGTGCACATAGACCTACAATGCCTGTGTGATGAGGTGGTTATTTATATGTCAATCACATGTTTGTTTATGTATTTAGAAGGAACATTCTTTAAAAGCTGCAGAGAGTGAGCTGTGGAATGTTCGCAGCAGCAAGCTGTAAGCAGAGGCTGTTGCCATGACAACAGAGGCCACTCTGGCTTTTAGAATGTTCAGTTTGAATCTGACAGTTGGAGAATGTCAGTTGGCCAGCTGCTGTGAGCAGAGTTAGTTGGGTTTTAGCAGTTGCTGAAGCTGCAAGCTGTCTGTAGGAGCTGCAGTGGGCAGTTCAGTTCTGTGTGTGGGTTTAAGGAAACCCAAGTGTGTGGGACAGAGTTTAATCCCAGGATTGAGAGTAACCCAGTATTAAGTAGTTACTTGTGTGTAACTGTATCAGGGGAAAACCCCAGTGTTATATTGTTTAAAATTGCAAGTTTGTACCTCTTCGGAGATCTTTTGAAACCACCTAAGCTTTGAGCCCATTTGTTAAACACTTTCAACGAAAACATCTGTGGAAGTCGTTTATTCACAAAGACCCTCACATCCAGTGGTCAAGCCTTGACAAATGGTGGCAGCAAGTAATAAACAAGGAAAACATTGAGTATTGGTGGCAGTGGTCAGTCGTCCACAGTGATTCCAGTACTAGGCTTGGAACATTCGTTACAAATTGGTGGCAGAGGTGGGATTAAAGAATAGCCTGCCCTGCCACGTTTACAGAAAGGTGAACGGAGTGAAGTTTCTCTTGTTTACAGCCTGTTATAGAAGTCTAATATGCAGATGATAACATCGTCTGTGCTCATTCAGAAGAAGACCTACAATGCCTCTTATAGAACTCCAATATGCAGACGATAACATAGATAACAGGCATTGTAGGCCTTCTTCTGAATGAGCACAGGCTATGTTATCGTCTGCATATTGGAGTTCTGTAACAGACATTGTAGGTCTGAATGAGCACAGGCTATGTTATCGTCTGCATATTGGAGTTCTGTAACAGACATTGTAGGTCTGAATGAGCACAGGCTATGTTATCGTCTGCATATTGGAGTTCTGTAACAGACATTGTAGGTCTGAATGAGCACAGGCTATTAGAGTTCTTTTATCTGAATGAGCACAGGCTGCATATTCTGAGTTCTTTAACAGGCATTGTAGGTCTGAATGAGCACAGGCTATGTTATCGTCTGCATATTGGAGTTCTGTAACAGGCATTGTAGGTCTGAATGAGCACAGGCTATGTTATCGTCTGCATATTGGAGTTCTGTAACAGGCATTGTAGGTCTGAATGAGCACAGGCTATGTTATCGTCTGCATATTGGAGTTCTGTAACAGGCAGGTCTTGAGCACAGGCTATGTTATCGTTTGCATATTGGAGTTCTGTACCAGACATTGTAGGTCTGAATGAGCACAGGCTATGTTATCGTCTGCATATTGGAGTTCTGTAACAGACATTGTAGGTCTGAATGAGCACAGGCTACGTTATCGTCTGCATATTAGAGTTCTTTAACAGGCATTGTAGGCCTTCTTCTGAATGAGCACAGAACTCCAATATGCAGACGATAACGTAGCCTGTGCTCATCCAGAAGAAGGCCTACAATGCCTGTTATAGAACTCCAATATGCAGACGATAACGTAGCCTGTGCTCATTCAGAAGAAGGCCTACAATGCCTGGCACAGAACTCCAATATGCAGACGATAACGTAGCCTGTGCTCATCCAGAAGAAGGCCTACAATGCCTGTTATAGAACTCCAATATGCAGATGTTTGTAACTCCGGGACTGTTTGTATTTAAAGGTCCCTCTCTTGTCTTGTCGTCTGCTGGACGGTGGCCAGGAGGCGGGTGGCGTGGGAACGGAGAGAGGAAAGCCGGTTGGAATTAATTGAAAACTGCGGTGTCTCTGGATGCAAATAATAGCCGAGCGAGTGGGATCTTCGTGCTGCGTTATGTAAACAACGTCCCCCCTCCCTGCCTGGAAAACCAGATTAAATGTCCCTAAGCACTTTCCTTTTTGCAGAAACGCGGGGGGGGGGGGGAGAGATTAGTCTCCAAAGCCAAATAAATGAGCGCGGCATTACAATAAGCCCGAAGTCATGCATTGTGGGCGTGAAGAAGGACATGGATCCGGCCAGGCTGGATTAATATATTAATGGTGAGGATGGAGGGGGGGGGTGGAGGAGAATCTCGGCTTCCAGAATATCCCTCTCGGTCAAGCATTTATCCCCTCTATCTATGATGCGTAAGTCCCATCATCCGTGGTCCACCCTCCTCCAAACAGCACCAGGACGCAGAGTGGGTCATGGAGGCTCTGCCTGCCAAGTTTGGCCTTGATCCATCATTATTGGGAGTTGTAATGGTATCATCAAATTACTGAAGGTACTGCAAGTCCCATCATCTGTGGTCCACCCTCCTCCAAATTGCAGTTGGATGTAGATTGGGTCTTGGGGGCTCTGTGTGGCAAGTGTGGTCTCTATTGGTTAATGGAGGAGGGTGGCATTCTTATCAGGAAGTGAGTGAAGGTACTGCAAGTCCCATCATCCATGGTCTATCTCACACCAAACTGCACCAGGATGTAGATTGGGTCATGAGGGCTCTGTGTGCCAGGTTTGGTCTCGATCAGTCATTGGACTAGGTTTGCAGCAGTCTTGGAAAGTGAGGGAAGGTACTGCAAGTCCCATCATCCATGGTCTGCCCTCCTCCAAACTGCAGCAGGATACAGAGTGGGTCATGGGGGCTCTGTGTGCCAAGTTTGGTCTTGATCCATCATTATTGGGAGTTGCAGTGGTATCATGAGATTAGTGAAGGTACTGCAAGTCCCATCATCCATGGTCCACCCTCCTCCAAACTGCAGTAGGATGTAGAGTGGGTCACTGGGGCTCTGTGTGCCAAATGTGGTCTTTATCGGTGTTTGTTGGGGGCCGCAGTGGTCTGTGGGAACAGAGGGGTGTGAAAGTACAACAAATCCCATCATCCATTGTCAGTCCTCCCCCGAACCTCACCAGGACATGAAGGCAGTAATGGGGGTTATGTGTGCCAAGTTTGGTCTCAATCAGTAATTGGATGAGGGTCACAGCGGACTTGGGAAGTGAGTAGAGGTAGTTCAAGTCCCATCATCCCTGGTCTGCCCTCCTCAAAACTGCACCAGGACATAGAGTGGGTCATGGGGGCTGTGTGTGACAAGTGTGGTCTGTATTGGTCCTTTTTGGTGGCCACAGAGGTCTGTGGGAACCAAAGTGTTTGAAAGTACTACAAATCCCATAATCCGTGGCCCACCTCCCCCAAACCGCACCAGGACGTAAAGGGGGTCAGGGGGGTAATGAGTACCAAGTTTGGTGCAGGTCCATCACCCGCGCTGGTCGCTGTGGCCTGTGGAAGTGGCAGCCAATCAGAACACTGGCACATACAAACCCACAAACATACATACAAACATTTCGCTTTATTATATAGAGAGATTTATTTACAGTATTTATATTTTGCATTCCGCCCTTCTCCTCACCCCGCTGCAGAGGATTCAGGGCAGATTACAATGTTCACATACATGGTAAACATGGAGGGACTTGTACCATTGTTAAGAAACAAAACACGGGGGTGTTAGGACGCACAAAGGATGTGTTCGCAAACACACCCGGCACACCACCTCCATTCGGACAACAAGTCCTTTGTTCTTGGTGAGAAGCAGGAATTTGACCTTAACGACCCTTCCTTGTTGACGAAGGACCACATGCAGATTCTATCCATGAGAAGTTTCAGCCTTTTGGATGGTAAACAAATGAAATAACTGCAGCCATGTGCTGGTTTCCAAGGCCAACAGTGACGGCCGGTTATGAAAGATGAACTATAGTTATGCCATAGGTTCTATAAACGCGGGAAGTGACTAAACTCAGAGTGGACCCTCTGAGTTTAGTCACGTCCCGCGTTTATAGAACCTATGGCATAACTATAGTTCATCTTTCATAACCGGCCGTCACTGTTGGCCTTGGAAACCAGTACATGGCTGCATTTATGGAACACAAGGAGTCTTTGAAAAATGGGAAGAAGGGAAAGAAAGAAAACCAGAAACCAGAAAGAATTCTCTGTCATGCAAATTGTTTCAAACGATTGGATTAAAGGGCGCGACCTTTGTAATGGGGTTTCATCCTGACCTCAAAACAACAGCTGGGTCTCTCACAAACATGCAGCATTTCTTCATATTTTTTTACACATGGGGAGGGGGGGAAACATGCAGGAAGATTACATGGAAGGGCTTCAGGGAAATACCACTACCAATATCTCATAATTATTTCATATGCAGGAAGAAGAAAGAAAGTCCATATGGTCTTGAAAAGCATCAAATCCATACGCTTTAGGGAAAGTCCATAATAGAAAAGTCCGTCTGTGCCCTTGGGAAAACTATAAGAGACGAGTCCTTTTCGCTAATAGCCCGAGGAGAGTCCAAATACACGAAAATCCTTGGAATACTATGTCTCCCAAACCGTTCCTCCCTCGAAAAGGCCCGGTGAGCAAACGACGGGCCCAAATGCCACGGTGACGATCTATTACTTCTCGTATGTCAACGTTTCCTTTGTCGGCCTTGCGGCACAGGCGGCGTCTTCGCTGCATCCCAATGAAAGCTGTTTTAATTATTACCATAACGAGCGCCGCCGTAACGAGTCAAAGGCTAAAGAATAATGTTTTTCATTAAGCTCTTCATGAATAATCAATCAGCCGATGTTTATGTACGGGAGGCTCCTCGCAGACTAGATGATGCGCTCGGCGGCAACACTCTCGTATTCTTGCAGCCGTCGGGAAGGAACGCAGCGCAGTCGACTGAGGGGTAACTCCGAAGCTCCTTTCACGTTACAGAGGGTGCGTTATGGCGGCACATTTTTTACATTTACCAAATCCTGGGGCACACCACCAACCAAAGTGACACAAAACAGCACTCTGACACAGTAATACATATAGTTAATATGTTTTTAGATGTATTTATACACTCAGTGTGAAACCTGGGCCTGTTTCGATGAACACAACACCATTAACCAAAATGATACAAAATGACACTCTAACACAGTCATACATATAGTTAATATGTTTTTGAATGTATTTATACACTCAGTGTGAAACCTGGGCCTGTTTCGATGAACACAACACCATCAACCAAAATGACACTAAATGACACTCTAACACAGTCATACATATAGTTAATGTTTTTGAATGTATTTATACACTCAGTGTGAAACCTGGGCCTGTTTCGATGAACACAACACCATTAACCAAAATGACACAAAACGACACTCTAACACAGTAATACACATAGTTAATATGTTTTTGAATGTATTTATACACTCAGTGTGAAACCTGGGCCTGTTTCGATGAACACAACACCACCAACCAAAATGACACAAAATGACACTCTGACACAGTAATACACATAGTTAATATGTTTTTGAATGTATTTATACACTCAGTGTGAAACCTGGGCCTGTTTCGATGAACACAACACCATTGAAATGATACAAAATGACACTCTAACACAGTCATACATATAGTTAATATGTTTTTGAATGTATTTATACACTCAGTGTGAAACCTGGGCCTGTTTCGATGAACACAACACCATCAACCAAAATGACACTAAATGACACTCTAACACAGTCATACATATAGTTAATGTTTTTGAATGTATTTATACACTCAGTGTGAAACCTGGGCCTGTTTCGATGAACACAACACCATTAACCAAAATGACACAAAACGACACTCTAACACAGTAATACATATAGTTAATATGTTTTTTGAATGTATTTATACACTCAGTGTGAAACCTGGGCCTGTTTCGATGAACACAACACCACCAACCAAAATGACACAAAATGACACTCTAACACAGTAATACACATAGTTAATATGTTTTTGAATGTATTTATACACTCAGTGTGAAACCTGGGCCTGTTTCGATGAACACAACACCATCAACCAAAATGACACAAAATGACACTCTAATACAGTAATACACATAGTTAATATGTTTTTGAATGTATTTATACACTCAGTGTGAAACCTGGGCCTGTTTCGACGAACACAACACCACCCACCAAGATGACACACAAGGACACTCTGACACAGTAATACACATAGTTAATATGTTTTTGAATGTATTTATACACTCAGTGTGAAACCTGGGCCTGTTTCGATGAACACAACACCATCAACCAAAATGACACAAAATGACACTCTAATACAGTAATACACATAGTTAATATGTTTTTGAATGTATTTATACACTCAGCGTGAAACCTGGGCCTGTTTCGATGAACACAACACCACCAACCAAAATGACACAAAACGACACTCTAACACAGTCATACATATAGTTGATATGTTTTTGAATGTATTTATACACTCAGTGTGAAACCTGGGCCTGTTTCGACGAACACAACACCACCCACCAAAATGACACAAAACGACACTCTAACACAGTAATACACATAGTTAATATGTTTTTAGATGTATTTATACACTCAGTGTGAAACCTGGGCCTGTTTCGATGAACACAACACCACCAACCAAAATGACACAAAAACACACTCTAACACAGTAATACACATAGTTAATATGTTTTTGAATGTATTTATACACTCAGTGTGAAACCTGGGCCTGTTTCAATGAACACAACACCATCAACCAAAATGACACAAAATGACACTCTAACACAGTAATACACATAGTTAATATGTTTTTGAATGTATTTATACACTCAGTGTGTAACCTGGGCCTGTTTCGATGAACACAACACCACCAACCAAAATGACACAAAATGACACTCTAACACAGTCATACATATAGTTAATATGTTTTTAGATGTATTTATACACTCAGTGTGGAACCTGGGCCTGTTTCGACAACACAACACCACCCACCAAAATGACACAAAACGACACTCTAACACAGTAATACACATAGTTAATATGTTTTTAGATGTATTTATACACTCAGTGTGAAACCTGGGCCTGTTTCGATGAACACAACACCATCAACCAAAATGACACAAAACAGCACTCTGACACAGTAATACACATAGTTAATATGTTTTTAGATGTATTTATACACTCAGTGTATAACCTGGGCCTGTTTCGATGAACACAACACCACCAACCAAAATGACACAAAATGACACTCTAACACAGTAATACATATAGTGAATATGTTTTTGAATGTATTTATACACTCAGTGTGGAACCTGGGCCTGTTTCGACGAACACAACACCACCCACCAAAATGACACAAAACGACACTCTAACACAGTAATACACATAGTTAATATGTTTTTAGATGTATTTATACACTCAGTGTGAAACCTGGGCCTGTTTCGATGAACACAACACCATGAACAAAAATGACACTCTTACACAGTAATACACATAGTTAATATTTTTTTTAATGTATTTATACACTCAGTGTGAAACCTGGGCCTTTTTTCGATGAACACAACACCACCAACCAAAATGACACTCTAACACAGTAATACACATATTTAATATGTTTTTGAATGTATTTATACGTACACTCAGTGTGTAACCTGGGCCTGTTTCGATGAACACAACATAGACATCCTGGCAGGAATGGCGGAAAGACACAAACTTCCCACACAAAACTCCCATAACCAAGAGGAAATACTATAAGAGTTTGGTGGGTATTGACCTTGGGTTTTGGAGTTGTAGTTCACCTGTATCCAGAGAGCACTGTGGACTCAAACACTGTTGGATCAGGACCAAACTTGGCATGAATACTCAATATGCCCAAATGTGAACACAGATGGAGTTTGGGGAAAATAGACCTTGGGAGACATTTGGGAGTTGTAGTTGCTGGGATTTATAGTTCACCTACAATCAAAGAGCATCCTGAACTATTGCAACAATGGAATTGAACCAAGCTTGGCATATTGAACTCTCATTACCAACGGAAAGTACTGAAAGGGTTTACTTGGGAATTGACCTTGAGTTTTGGAAGTTGTAGCTCACCTACATCCAGAGAGCACTGTGGGCTGAAATAATGATGGACCTGGACCAAACTTGGCATGAATACTCAATATGCCCAAATATGAACGCAGATGGAGTTCAGTGGAAATAGACCTTGCACAATCACCGCACACGTCTCGGACCTCGGGCACACGTTGGTGAGCATAATACCTTCACATTGGAAAGACACGTGGAATACATACCAGGCTTAAGGAAGAGTCTCTGTGTCATGACCGGCGTCCATTGGGTTCATTGGGGCTGTAATTACTCCTCATGAATCATTAGCAATTCGTTAGATTCGTGCATACGAATCTATATTAGAAACATGCAAGAATGAATCAAAACACTCACAAAATTAAGAATTTTATATTTATTATTTACTTTATTTCTATTCCGCCCTTCTCACCCCAGATCACAATGTACACATTGCATTTAGACACACAAACACACAAGACAGACAGAGGCAATTTAGCATCTGGCCACCAGGGGGAGCTGTGGCAATGGCAACATCCACACTTGCCTCAATTTATTTGTTTGTTTGTTTGTTTGTTTGTTTACTTCATTTCTATCCGCCCTTCTCACCCCGCAGGGGACTCAGGGCGGATCACAATGTACACATTGCATTTAGACACACAAACACACAAGACAGACAGAGGCAATTTAGCATCTGGCCACCAGGGGGAGCTGTGGCAATGGCAACATCCACACTTGCCTCAATTTACTTATTTATTTACTTCATTTCTATCCGCCCTTCTCACCCCGCAGGGGACTCAGGGCGGATCACAATGTACACATTGCATTTAGACACACAAACACACAAGACAGACAGAGGCAATTTAGCACCTGGCCACCAGGGGGAGCTGTGGCAATGACAACATCCACACTTGCCTCAATTTATTTGTTTGTTTGTTTGTTTGTTTACTTCATTTCTATCCGCCCTTCTCACCCCGCAGGGGACTCAGGGCGGATCACAATGTACACATTGCATTTAGACACACAAACACACAAGACAGACAGAGGCAATTTAGCATCTGGCCACCAGGGGGAGCTGTGGCAATGGCAACATCCACACTTGCCTCAATTTATTTGTTTGTTTGTTTGTTTACTTCATTTCTATCCGCCCTTCTCACCCCGCAGGGGACTCAGGACGGATCACAATGTACACATTGCATTTAGACACACAAACACACAAGACAGACAGAGGCAATTTAGCATCTGGCCACCAGGGGAGCTGTGGCAATGGCAACATCCACACTTGCCTCAATTTATTTGTTTGTTTGTTTGTTTGTTTACTTCATTTCTATCCGCCCTTCTCACCCCGCAGGGGACTCAGGGCAGATCACAATGTACACATTACATTTAGACACACAAACACACCAGACAGACAGAGGCAATTTAGCATCTGGGCACCAGGGGGAGCTGTGGCAATGGCAACATCCACACTTGCCTCAATTTATTTGTTTGTTTGTTTGTTTGTTTACTTTATTTCTATCCGCCCTTCTCACCCCGCAGGGGACTCAGGGCGGATCACAATGTACACATTGCATTTAGACACACAAACACACAAGACAGACAGAGGCAATTTAGCATCTGGCCACCAGGGGGAGCTGTGGCAATAGCAACATCCACACTTGCCTCAATTTATTTGTTTGTTTGTTTGTTTGTTTACTTCATTTCTATCCGCCCTTCTCACCCGCAGGGGACTCAGGGCGGATCACAATGTACACATTGCATTTAGACACACAAACACACAAGACAGACAGAGGCAATTTAGCATCTGGCCACCAGGGAGCTGGCAATGGCAACATCCACACTTGCCTCAATTTACTTATTTATTTACTTCATTTCTATCCGCCCTTCTCACCCCGCAGGGGACTCAGGGCGGATCACAATGTACACATTGCATTTAGACACACAAACACACAAGACAGACAGAGGCAATTTAGCATCTGGCCACCAGGGGAGCTGTGGCAATGACAACATCCACACTTGCCTCAATTTATTTGTTTGTTTGTTTTTGTTTGTTTACTTCATTTCTATCCGCCCTTCTCACCCCGCAGGGGACTCAGGCGGATCACAATGTACACATTGCATTTAGACACACAAACACACAAGACAGACAGAGGCAATTTAGCATCTGGCCACCAGGGAGCTGTGGCAATGGCAACATCCACACTTGCCTCAATTTATTTGTTTGTTTGTTTGTTTACTTCATTTCTATCCGCCCTTCTCACCCCGCAGGGGACTCAGGACGGATCACAATGTACACATTGCATTTAGACACACAAACACACAAGACAGACAGAGGCAATTTAGCATCTGGCCACCAGGGGGAGCTGTGGCAATGGCAACATCCACACTTGCCTCAATTTATTTGTTTGTTTGTTTGTTTGTTTACTTCATTTCTATCCGCCCTTCTCACCCCGCAGGGGACTCAGGGCAGATCACAATGTACACATTACATTTAGACACACAAACACACCAGACAGACAGAGGCAATTTAGCATCTGGGCACCAGGGAGCTGTGGCAATGGCAACATCCACACTTGCCTCAATTTATTTGTTTGTTTGTTTGTTTGTTTACTTTATTTCTATCCGCCCTTCTCACCCCGCAGGGGACTCAGGGCGGATCACAATGTACACATTGCATTTAGACACACAAACACACAAGACAGACAGAGGCAATTTAGCATCTGGCCACCAGGGAGCTGTGGCAATGGCAACATCCACACTTGCCTCAATTTATTTGTTTGTTTGTTTGTTTGTTTACTTCATTTCTATCCGCCCTTCTCACCCCGCAGGGGACTCAGGGCGGATTACAATGTACACATTTCAATTAGACACACACACACACAAGACAGACAGAGGCAATTTAGCATCTGGCCACCAGGGGGAGCTGTCACACTCCTTCATCCCTCAGCGTGTTTCCTGGATCGGGTGCCGATTGGCCACTGCCACTGAGGGTGATGACGTGAGCGTGCGGCTTGGGCGCTGATTGGATGCGGCCTAGAAAGGGGCATCTGAGGCGCTGGCGGCGGCGTTGTTACTGCATGGCGCTGCTGCCCCGCCTCCGTCGCCTCTCGCCTCTTTCCCCCTCCCGCGCGAGGGGCCTCGGAGGGGGTGACTCAGGACGCGCCACCGCCCTCACCCCCAAGCCATATCTATATATATAAAAAGAGAGCTGTTGTGCTGAAGAGCTTATAGGCAGCAAAACCACACAACGCAGACATACCAAAACAACCCACAAAACCCCCAACTGAACAAGGTGTGTTTAGCAAGAGAGGCGACCATCTGCGGGCCGAGGTGAGAGAGAGAGGGGAGCGACATGGACCCTGCCACGAGTTGCTGTGGCCTATAGTAAGAGTTTTTGAAGTAGAGGTAGATATCTGGATTGTTATGAAAGAGAGGTAGCTACCTATTTCTCCCCCCCTTTTTTTCTTCCCCTTCCCCTTTCTCTCCTTTCTTCCTTCTCTACCTCTTTCTTTCATTTCTTCCTTCACTCTTTGGTTCCATCCCTCCTTCTCTCTTTCCTTTCCTCCCTCCCCCTTTCTCTACTTCTTCCTTTGTCTCCTTCCTTCCCTGTTTCCTTCCTTCATTCCCTTTTTATTTCCCTTTTTCTTTCCTTCCTTCCCTCACTACTTCATTCCTTTCTTCTTTCTTTCCCTCCCTCCTTCTCTCTTTCCTTCCTTCCCTCCCCCTTGCTCTACTTCTTCCTTTGTCTCCTTACTTCCTTCCCTGTTTCCTTCCTTCGTTCACTTTTTATTTCCCTTTCCCCTTCCTTCCTTCGCTACCTCTTTCTTTCCTTGCTTCCTTCTCTCCTTCCTTCCCCCTTTCCCTCTTTCATTCCTTCCCTTTTCCCCTCAATCTTTATGGGAGTTGTAGTCTTTAATTGTTTTTGGTGGGGGGTTTTTTCCATTGGCTATTATTTTTTTGGAATTTTTCGGGTGCTAAACACACCTTGTTCGGTTGGGGGTTTTGTGGGTTGTTTTGGTGTGTCTGCCTTGTGTGGTTTTGCTGTCTATAAGCTCTTCAGCACGACATCTCTCTTTTTATATATATAGATATGGCTCTCGCTGAAATGAATTTTGAAATATTTTTGCTTTTATGGCTCTTTCTGAGACCAAAAGGTTCCCGACCCCTGACCCAGCCCGACCCCATTCTGCCCTGAAGCAGGGAAATCACATTCAAAGCCCCCCCGACAGATGGCCACCTAGTGCGCCTCCTTTCTTCCTCCCTTCCTCTGTATTTCTCTATGATCTGCTCTGTGTCCCTGGAAATGGAATGAAAGAACCTCCGTCGTGCTTAGAAAGTATTCGTGACGCAATTGGCGAGCCGGTTCCTCCTCCGTCCCAGAAGCGGCGCGCAACGCCCGCCATCCTATTATAGAAAGCAAGTGGGTTCTCCTTCTTCTAAAGGATGCGAAGCGAGTGCCGTCTTCTTCCCAAACCTCCTACATTCGTCTGCCTGTTCTTTGCAGCGTTTCGCCATTGAGTGAGTTAGTGGGATAATGCGTTTGCCCATTTGCGCATCCTCTGCCACGCACGTCCACATGCCTTCCGCTGCCATTGCCGCTCTGGCTGCAAAGCCTGGCTGGGACCACCACCCCCTTTAATGGTTTGATAAATCAAGTAAGCCTCGTTAACGCCACTCGTTGCCTGCACGCTTCGTGCCTTCGTCATATACAGGAATGATCAATAGATCAGATACAGGGACACTTCGGAGCACAAACCCACCCCGCTCTCTCAACAGGTGTCATTATAATGAGAGCACGATGCGGCTTAGTAAAGCCTATGTTTGGCGAGAGTGGGAAGGGGCCCCCAGAGGGCATCTAGTCCACCTCTCTGTAGCCAGGCAGGAAGACACAATATAGAATGTACTCATAATGTACTAATAATAATACTGGAGTCCCGCCACAGCAATGGCACTTGCATGGAGCTGGCCTTACGCACACGCACCCGGCGCACATGCACAGAACTAGCTAGCCCTGCGCATGCACACCCACTGCACATGCACAGAACTAGCTGGCCTCGCGCATGCGCACCCGGCGCACATGCGCAGAACTATCTTGCCTCACACATGCGCACCCGCCACGCATGCACAGAACTAGCTGGCCCTGTGCATGCGCACTTGCCGTGCATGCACAGGACTAGCTGGCTTCACGCATGCGCACCCGGCGCACATGCGCAGAGCTAGCTGGCCTCACACATGCGCACTTGCTGTGCATGCGCAGAACTAGCTGGCCTCACGCATGCACACCCGGCGCATATGCACAGAACTAGCTGGCCCTGCGCATGCGCACCCGCCACACATGCACAGAACTAGCTGGCCCTGCACATGCACACTTGCCGTGCATGCACAGGACTAGCTGGCCTCACGCATGCGCACTTGCCGTGCATGCACAGAACTAGCTGGCTTCATGCATGCACACCCGGCGCACATGCGCAGAGCTAGCTGGCCCTGCGCATGCGCACCCGCCACGCATGCACAGAACTACCTGGCCTCACACAAGCACACCCGGTGCACATGCGCAGAGTTAGCTGGCCTCACACATGTGCACCCGGCGCACATGCGCAGAACTAGCTTGCCCTGCGCATGCGCACCCATCAAGCATGCACAGAACTAGCTGGCCTCACGCATGCGCACCCGGCGCACATGCACAGAACTAGCTGGCCTCACGCATGCACACCCGGCGCACATGCACAGAACTAGCTGGCCCTGCGCATGCGCACCCGCCACACATGCACAGAACTAGCTGGCCTCACACAAGCGCACCCGGTGCACATGCGCAGAGTTAGCTGGCCTCACACATGTGCACCCGGCGCACATGCGCAGAACTAGCTTGCCCTGCGCATGCGCACCCATCAAGCATGCACAGAACTAGCTGGCCTCACGCATGCGCACCCGGCGCACATGCACAGAACTAGCTGGCCTCACGCATGCACACCCGGCGCACATGTGCAGAACTAGGTGGCTCTGCGCATGCGCACCCAGCATGCATGCGCACCCTCCATGAGGCCAGAGAGCGAGGGGGCACCAAAATAATGTTCGCTTACCATTTTAAATTACCTTAGTCCGGCCCTGAGTACAAGATTCCTCTCACTTCCTGTCGTGCCAGCCCCGTTCTTAACTAGGAGTCACTTGTGAGTTGGATTTTGTAACTTGGGGATGGTCTGTATATGTGTGTGTGTGTAGGTAGGTAGGCAAAGGTTTCCCCTTGACATGAAGTCCAGTTGTGTCTGGCTCTGGAAGGGGAGGGCGCTTATCTCCATTTCCAATGACCTTGGAGACGTCTATGGACAACGCCAGCTCTTCCGCTGAGAAAGGGAGATGAGCATTAGATTCCCGGCATTGGACACAACCAGAGCCGGATCTGGCACTCCGCAAAGTAAGCATTTGCTTACCACTTGCCAATTCTCAGGGGCGCATTTTACGGTGTCTCCGTCGTCCCACGCCACGAGGCCGAAAAGGAGGAACGCCCCCAGCTGCAAAACGCTCCTCCTTTTAGGCGATCAGCGACTCTGGGCAGCTGGGCCCGCCCATTGGCAATGGCGCATGCGAGCCCAGCCGCCCAGAGCCCCGAACTACCCCACACCACGAGGCCAAAAAGGAGGGGCACCCTGCAACTGGGCCCACTCTGCGGCAACGGCGCTTGCACGACACTAGCTGGCTCTGCGCATGCGCACTCCGGCGCGCATGCGCACCCTCCACGAGGCTGGAGAGCGGGGGGGCGCCAAAATAAGGTTCGCTTACCATTTTGAATTACCTGAGACACAACCGGACTTAACGCCAAGGGGAAACCTTTACCTTTCCCTAATTATGAACAGGCCCGGATTACCCATAAGGCCACCCTAGGCCATGGCCTAGGGCGGCATCTTTGGGGGGGCAGCAGATCCGGACCCCCCCCCCAAAGTTTTTTTTAATTCAAAAAAATTCCAAAATAACTTCCAAAAAAAATTCACAATCACGTAATCCGGGCCTAATTATGAACATGAATGCATTCCAACCCACTTTGGGGAAAAGAGCCATGTGGCGAAGGCATTGAATCACAGCTTGGGACCAGTCGTCACTCCATGAGTTGAGCACATGGCAGAGTCTCGGAAATAGCTCGGGGAATTGGCCGCGAGTGCGTCGCTGTCGCGTGGATCCCAAATATGTTGATGACACCAAATGTTCATGTTTGACAAAATAAGCGGGGAAACGGGAAGCCGTTGAGAGGCTGAAGAAGAAGAAGAAGACGTCAATTGGGTTGAGGACGAATCAACCCGGGAAGGCGGGAGCGGCGGCGATGTTGTTGCGAGAGGGAAACCACTTGTCCTTGCCCAGAATGAATGGCTCGCTCGATGGGATTAGGACGCACAGAAACGGCGCGGCAATCATGTTCTAAAAGGCTGTAACAATAACTCCCGATTGTGTTTATTTACGGTGCCGGGGATGCAAATTGCACGCCGCCGTTCGTCCCATGATTTGTTTACTATTTGGATGCCGGTGGAATTATTATTCAGGGGACGATGCTGCCCTTGCCGCCCATTCAGAAGCAGCCCTGCAGCGCCTCACGTCCTGCTTTGCAACAGCTGCAGAGCTCTTTGGGCTGGAAGTCAGCCTGAAGGAAAGGGAAGTCCTCTACCAGCCCGCACCACAGGAAGAACACCATCGTCCCCACGTCAGCATAGGCACATCTGTGCTTAAGTCCGAAGCAGCCCTGCAGCGCCTCACGTCCTGCTTTGCAACAGCTGCAGAGCTCTTTGGGCTGGAAGTCAGCCTGAAGGAAACGGAAGTCCTCTACCAGCCCGCACCACAGGAAGAACACCATCATCCCCACGTCAGCATAAGCAAATTATCTGTTGCTTAAGTCGCCCATTCAGAAGCAGCCCTGCAGCTGCAGAGCTGGGCTGGAAGTCACGTCCTGCTTTGCAACAGCTGCAGAGCTCTTTGGGCTGGAAGTCAGCCTGAAGAAAATGGAAGTCCTCTACCAGCCCGCACCACAGGAAGAACACCATCGTCCCCAGCGCCCTCAGCATCCTTCTTTAGGCACATCTGTGAAGGAAACGGAACTCCTCTAAGTCAGGAAGAACACCATCGACCCAGCCCTGCAGCGCCCATTCACATCCTCACACCCTTCTTTGCAACAGCTGCAGAGCTGTTTGGGCTGGAAGTCAGCCTGAAGGAAACGGAACTCCTCTACCAGCCCGCACCCCAGGAAGAACACCATCGACCCCACGTCAGCATAGGCACATCTGTGCTTAAGTCCGTTCAGCAGTTCACCTCCCTGGGAAGCATCATCTCTTCAGACGCCAAGATTGACCAAGAGATAGATCACAGATTAGCAAAGGCATAGAGTGCATTCGGAAGGCTTCACAAAAGAGTCTGGAGCAACAAGCACCTGAGGCAAAGCACCAAAATCAGTGCTTTGACAGTACAGAGCTATCGTACTGTCTATTCTCCTCTATGGGTCTGAAACATGGGTCACCTCTCACCAACACCTATGACTCCTTGAACACTTTCATCAGCTCTGTCTTCGCACAATCCGAAATATACACTGGACCGACTATGCCACGAATGCTGCTGTCCTTGAGCAAGCAGGGATCACCAGCATTGAGGCCACGCTATTGAGGACACAGCTGTGCTGGGCAGGGCACGTCTCTAAGATGGAGGACCACCGCCTCCCAAAGATACTACTCTACGGTGAACTCGCCACAGGTCATCCCATGATTTGTTTATTATTTGGATGCTGGTGGAATTATTATTCAGCTGCGTTACGTTGTGCCGTATTCGCTGATTCGGGTATCAGATCTCC
The DNA here is from genome assembly GCA_030556195.1 of Anolis apletophallus. Taxonomy (NCBI): domain Eukaryota; kingdom Metazoa; phylum Chordata; class Lepidosauria; order Squamata; family Anolidae; genus Anolis; species Anolis apletophallus. Next base: position 181,990 of record JARBWK010000050.1, read on the forward strand.
CAAAACGAGCCTGACTTCAGTTCCCAGAAGCCTCTCTTGCGGTTTGTAAATAATATCAGGATAGTTTTTGTAAAAAAAAATCCCAAAAATCAGTGGATTGGCGAAACATTATGAAACTTGGCAGGCTGATGGTCATAGGTGTGGCCTACACGCGAGGTGAGTTTTGTCCCGATCGCCATAAAGATGACAGAGAAACAAGACAGAAATCCCCTCACCTATACCCCGCACGCCAAACAAATAACATCGATTGTCAATAAGTTTGGGCCTCTTATCAAATCAATCTCGGGCCTTGAGAAACCTTCTCTTATTGCGTACAGGAAGACCCAAAGCACCCGGGATGTCCTGATCCACTCGGACCATAGGGTTAAAGATACCAGAATATCATTTCACACCAGGACTTGCGGACATTCCTCAATATGCAAATTGATTAACAAGCAAACTAGTATAACTAGTCCCTATAACAATAAAACCTATAGGATCCAATCTTGGGCCACCTGTGGCTCAAAGAACGTTATTTACTGCATCAAGTGTTTTTGCAGGGATCTTTACGTGGGCGAGACGGGGAGGGAACTAAGGGTCAGGATCCAGGAACATTGTTCATGCTTTATTTATTTATTTATTTATTTATTATTTCGACTTCTAACCCACCACTCCCCGGAGGCTCGGGGCGGTTCACAAGAAGCATAAAAGCGAAAAGCACAATACACAAAGGGACACCCAACACGCTGCACAACAACACAAGGAGGGAGGGAGAAAGGGATACAGGGCCGATCAACCACTCGCTAAGTCAGGCCGAGCGGGATCGGTATGTGGTCACAAGGAGGCAGTCTGGGGAACACCTCGGTGCTGCTTGTCCAGAGGAACGGGGGCAGCACTCACATCATGCAGCGGCCCGCAGTGGCTGCCCCTGTTGGTGGGAGCTGCTACCTTCTCGGGCCTATGGCGAGCCCGGGGGAGCTCAAGCCGGAGACTGGAATTCCAAGGGGTTCTGGGCTGGGAGGGTCTCCGGGCCCTGGACCTACAGGTTCGGAGTCTTTTCCCTCCTGGGTGGCGGCCACAGGTCCGCCGGCACTCCAGTCCTCCAGGGGCGGGCTCCTTCCGGCGCTCCAGTCCTCCAGGGGCGGGCTCCTTCCGGCGCTCCGATCCTCCAGGGGTGGGTTCCTTCCGGAGCTCCACTCTAGGACCAAATGTGAGAATCCTTTACTCTATTCGCATTTTTTAGCTCAGAAACATGGCTGCGAAGACTTCACGGTCACGGTCTTAGAACGATTGGAACCATCCTCCCCATATGGATATAAAAGAGAGGTTACTACTACTCGAGAACAAATGGATAATCAATTTAAAATGTGAAGCACCTCTGGGCCTCAACGATAGGTTATCCCTCAATGAGATTTTAATCTAATTCCCTACATCTGTTTTCAGCCTACTGTTAAGCTACATAGACCTTGTATTTTGCGCCGTTTTCTTTGCCTGAGACACTGACCCGCAGGCCTATGCCGCGTTGATTTATTCGATATGTGTTCAATCCTTGAACCATAAGGTCTGTATGGTGGTTTATTCGGCATGTTTTAGTTCCACTTTTGAGCGTTCATGCTGTTTATTGAATCTAATATATTTATTTTAGTTTAAACTTGGGCGACTACGGAGTGTTTGTGCTTTCACTACGTATCTTCCGGTCCCGAAAAGTTATTATTATTCTGAAAAGTACTTGTTTGACTCTAATTGCTCCTCCCATCTTCGTCGTGAGTAAAAACGCAGGCAATTAGCCGCGATTGATATATTTGGACTACTTCTCTTCCGTTTTGCCTAGCTGTGATTTACTGCATATACTAGTTGTACCCAGCACGCGTTGCTGTGCCCTATTTAGGAGATGCGAGAAAGTCTGAGTAGGTAAGGGTTGGAATTGATGTTACTTATGGTGTTGTTGGGGTCATGGCTGTGTCGTTGTGGGTTGTTCTGGTGGGTGGGATGTTGAAGTCCTGGGGAGTTGTCGGTGTGTGGTGTTGCTGGCGTTCTGCAGAGCTTGTGGATATACAATGTTTTGTGTCTTTCCGTCTGCTGTGTTGATGTAGAGGTTCTGTGGTTTCCCAACTCTGGAGCACGCTACGTAAAGTTGTCCGTGGGAGAAGCATTCTGTGTCAAGGTCTGTGCCACAGATTTGTAGTGTTGTCCTTGAGCCTTGTTTATGGTAATGGCAAAAGCTAGTGTAGTGCAGTGTCTTTCTGTTCTGGCGTTTGTTCTGCCCTTTTTGTGTGATGTATGTAGCGTTGCGAGTGTGTATCGAGTCCGATGCTGTTCTTTTAGGAGGCATGGCTTGTCTTTTGGGTCGGCTTATGCCTGTGTGGAAGGAAGGAAGGAATGGCATACAAATGGGTTGAGCAGTAGACGCAAGGTTGTGTTATGCGTATTGTGTTGTGTGTAGGTATTACTTTTGTGTTATTCTGGGGGTATGCGTTTGTCAGTGGTGCCTGTGCCCCTGGTGCCCTATTTGTCTCCTTCCTAGATCTTGGCCGTGTCAGTTTAACCCTCAAACTCCAACTGACTAAACTGAAATCACTCAGCATTCTAATCTAGCCTTGGCTGGTTTTTTGCCCACCGTTACTATGGTAACTGATGTTGGCCAATGGGTTTGCTGGCGGCCGCAGAGGATGCTGGGAAATGTAGTTTTTAATCGTTGTTTCGGGGCCTTCTAGGTTTTGGGGGAAGTTTCTTTGCTAAAACCTTCCTTGCCTGAGGCCTATTTTTGTTGCCAAATTTGGTATCTCTGCCTTGTAAGGTTTCTCTGCCTAGGACGGTCGTTCCATGACGACTCTTCCTTTATATATATAAGATGATGAATATATTGATGAAAATACATTGATTTTGGCATTACTTTACTTAGGCGATCCCTCGTACCTCAATGATGGTGGTCTTCCAGATGTTGTGTCTTGGCGGTGGGTCTGTAGGTGGCTGTGGAGCCCTGTGGAGTTCTCCCTTCCACAATGAAGTGGGAGGCGGTCCCGGTCAGGATTGGCTTGACACACCTTCCTCTTGGCATGATTCTCCCTTTTGCCCTCCATGCGTGCCTCTTCAAATTCTGCAGCACTGCTGGTCACAGCTGACCTCCAGTTAGAACACTCAAGGGCCACAGTGTTAAGACCACCTTTCAGTCTCTGAATCGGCTGCTGCTGGAGAGCTCAACACTGATGTAATGATGGAACGAACCAAAAAAATAGAGAATCGAAAATCTAATGGGGGGGGGGGGATTTTTATTATTAGTAATAGAAAGACTTAACAAAAAAATACCAAAAATTTCTAAAATGTAACGTAATTACTAACGAAATTTGTTCGTTTCTAAAGTAGGCAAAGCAGGGAAACAGGACTGACACTGTTTTAAGCACAGGCAAATCAAGGGGCAACATTTCCCTTGGTTTCCTTGCAGGGAGATATAATGCATTAATATATTCTTATTAATATTATTATTATAAAAGGACAGGGTTCCTTTGCAGGGACACATATAATGCATCAATATATTATTATTAATATTATTAAATAAAATAGTTGCCCACCTCTGGTGCAGGCCTTGCTAATCTGTAGAGTTCTCCTCACTCCAGCTTTTCCCCATTCAGTTTTACCATAGCACTCTAGGATCTCCGTTTGAACTCTATGGCTTTTCTTGATTCTGAACTCTTCCTTCTCCTCTCCGTGCTCTTTCACTCCTGCTGCCCTTCTCTCAGCAGTTCTTATGTCCTTCTACTCCGTCCTTCTATCTAAACCCCTTCCTGGGTGTTTAAATCGCTTTTCGTCAGTCCTCCAGCTCCTCTAGGAGTCCCGATCTGATCTCTCTATCGTTTCCGGCTCCTTTTTCACTTCCTGGAGGAGGCCTTTCACTCTAATTAGGCTCTAAGCATGGAAAGGCCCCGATTTGACTGTGAGTTATGTCTGCAAAGCTATTTTGGAGGGGAAAATTTTCCTGTTGGGTGGGCATCCGAAATATTTACTAATCTAACGAAAATTTGGGCCCAGGGGGTGCGGAAAAGAAAGTCCACTTCCGGGATTGGCCCTGTGATGGGTATAAACTTGAAAGTCCCATACATACGAATCCCTTCCGATTTCTTTTAATTTTCATAACTTTTTTCTCATGCCTAGTAAACATCATAGGCGGCCTGTCTCGGCCTAATCGGGGTTTTGGGCCGACCCTCCTCCCTCTCCTTCCAGTTTCGCAGCTAGAATCAATTGAGCAGATCAGGACAATGTGTGAGAAACTAATAAGCTTTGTCCGCCTTGGAAGCCCCGCTTGCGTCATCCCGTCACCCGTTTCCGTCCCCTGAGTTTCTCACCTCGACACCATAGTCGGCGACGTCCCGGGCCTTGGAAAACCAATCTCTCTCGTCATTAGCATCTTTGAGAACAGCGCCAGGTGCGAAAGAGAACGGTCCCAACGAAGCCCACGAGTCTCTCTCTCTCGGCATTACTTCGCGAACGAAGATTCTTAGGAAGGACTCACCCCACGTGTTCATGACTAAAAAGGCCAATCTGAGATAGGCAAGTCCGGTTGCAGAAAGCACAGCAGAAAGTCTCCTTGGGTGATGTCGTTCCCAAGTTGTGGTTCTTTCTGCGTTGTCGAGACCCGTTCGACGTGTCTTCTCGAAAAAGGCTGCGGCATTGTGGAGAGTGCGTCTCCATGCCTCCTCCCGATGTGGCTCCAGTCCTGCTTGGAGGGTCGTTCCCAGATGGAGACACCTCCTCGGAGCCCTGACCGTTGACCTGTGGGAACCCGCAAGGATCCATTCTGTCCCCTATGCTTTTGAACATCTACATAAAACCGCTGGGATACAGGCCCAGATTACCCATAAGGCCACCCTAGGCCAGGGCCTGGGGCGGCACCTTTGGGGGGGGCAGCAGATCCGGACCCCCCCAAAAAAGTTTTTAAAAAAATTTTAAAATTCAAAAAAAGATTTTTTTAAAAATTTGAAAAAAAATTCGAAAAAATTGAAAACAAATTCGAAAAAATTTGAAAAACAATTGGGGAAAAAAACAAAAAAATTGAAAAAAATTTGAAAAACTATTTTAAAAAATTCAAAAAAATTGAAAAAATAATTTGAAAAATTGGGGGAGATTGGGGGAATTAAAAAATTCGAAAAAATTCAGGGAAAAATTTGAAAAACTATTTTAAAAAACTATTTTAAAAATCAAAAAAAAGTTTCAGGGGGAAGTGCGCATGCGTGCGGGCGGCAAAAGCGCCCCTCCCTGCTGCTGCGCCAGCCCCACCCTCTCGTGAGCAGCAGGGGCGCCCCCGCTAGCGGCCCCGCCCCCAGCAGCGGGGGTGGCGCTTCAAGAGTGTGGCCTAAAGTGCCACAATCGCATAATCCGGAGGCAGAGACTTTGGAGCGAGCAAATGGGGGGGCCACGCGCATGTGCACTTTATTTTTTTATTATTATTTTGAATTTTTTTGAATTTTTTTTTCAAATTTTTAAAAAACTTTTTGGGGGGGTCTGGACCTGCTGCCCCCCATGGGTGCCACCCTAGGCCTAGACAAAGACTAGCCTCCATTCACAGTGATGCAAAAGTACCCCTAGATAGATACATGTTTTGCGACTGTCGTGCTCTCCGGCCATGCTTTTAATGGTTTGCGTGCACTCCATGTTCCTAGTGACGTTGACGTCTCCTTTAAGGGGAAACACACACACACACACACACACACACACACACACATATATATATATGGAAGAGGAATGACCATGAAAGGTAAATTTCAAATCTCTACTTCGTAAATGTGGTGTTTCGATTGGTTGCCACTGTGGGATTATTTGCATAAAGGACTCTGATTGGCCAGCCTCAGAACTCCAACATTCCAAGGCACCAGACAGAGGGGATTGGTTGCCCCTGAGGGAGTATTTGCATAAAGGACTCTGATTGGCCAACCACATTCCAACATTCTAAGAGGTGACTCAGAGGGAAAAGGAAAGGCCTCAGGGAGTCAGCCACTGCGGCCCACAGCAATGACGGATCAGGACCACACTTGGCACACAGGGGCCCAATGGCCCACTTCACAACCTGGTGCGGTTTAATGGCAGGATGGGCCACGGACGATGGGATTTGAAGTACCTTCACCTCATTCACTTCCCAAACAACGCTGTAGCCCCTATAACTCACAGACCAGGCCCCAAAATTGACAGCAAGGCTTCCTCCACTTGATTTTCCTGACTAGGCCCCCAACAATGACAGAACAAGACCAAACTTGGCACACAGACACCCCCCCCCCCAAGTTGCACCCTACATCCTGGTGCAGTTTGCGGATGGATGGACCATGGATGATGGGACTTGCAGTACTTTAATTCACTTCCTTAGAGCACTGTGGCCCACACCAATGATGAATCAGGACCAAACTTGGCACACAGAGGCCCAATGGCCCACTTTTCACACCTGCTGCTGTTTACGGCAGGATGGCTCACAAATGATGGGATTTGCAGTACCTTCACCTGATACATTACCCACATAACATTGCAGCCCCTACAAATCACAGACCAGGCCCAAACTTGGCAGACAGAGCACCCATGACCCTGGCGCAGTTTTGAGTGGGACGGACCACGGATGATGGGACTTCCAGTACTATTCCTTGTTTTGGTCTTTGTAGTGAGAACACCTTTCTCAGGTAAGAGATTCTTCTCTGATCCGTTTAGTGGAGTTCCGGAAGGAGTTCCGCCTCTGGCGCCACGTTCACAGGTAGAGAAAGGAGCATTAACGTACGTGAAATAGATATCGCACGCCTATCGTTGCACTGCTGTAGCATTAAATCAATACATCACCAATACAAAATAACCAATGAGTTACATTCCAGTAGACTCTATCTAGTCCGCGAGGTGCTTTGGGCCCATCCAGAACCAGCCCTGCAGCGCCTCACGTCCTGCTTTGCAGCTGCTGCAGAGCTGTTTGGGCTGGAAGTCGGCCTGAAGGAAAGGGAAGTCCTCTACCAGCCCGCACCACAGGGAGAACACCATCATCTCCCATCGGCAGCATAGGCTTAAGTCTGCCCTGCTTTAAGCTGCAGAGCTGTTTGGGCTGGAAGTCAGCCTGAAGGAAAGGGAAGTCCTCTACCAGCCCGCACCAGAGGAAGAACACCCTCATCTCTACATCGGCATAGGCACATATGTGCTTAAGTCTGAAGCAGCCCTGCTTTGCAACCGCTGCAGAGCCGTTTGGGCTAGAAGTCAGCCTGAAGGAAAGGGAAGTCCTCTACCAACCCGCACCACAGGAAGAACACCAAAATTCCCACGTCAACATAGGCACATCTGTGCGTCCAGCAGTTCACCTCCCTGGGGAGCATCATCTCTTCAGACGCCAAGATTGACAAAAAGATCGATCACAGATTAGCAAAGGCATAGAGTGCATTCGGAAGGCTTCACAAAAGAGTCTGGAGCAACAAGCACCTGAGGCAAAGCACCAAAATCAGTGTGTACAGAGCTATCGTACTGTCTATTCTCCTCTATGGGTCTGAAACATGGGTCACCTATCGCCAACACCTATGACTCCTCAGACGCTTTCACCAGCGCTGTCTTCGCACAATTGGACCAACTATGTGAGGAATGTTGCCGTCCTTGAGCAAGCAGGGACCACCAGCGTTGAGGCCTCGCTATTGAGAACACAGCTGATCACCAACCATGGTCCACCCTGGCCTCACATCGGGAGGCATGGAGACGCACTATCCACAATGCTGCGGCCTCTTTCGAGAAGACACGCCGAACGGGTCTCAACGCAGAAAGAACCGCAACTTGGAAACAGCATCACCCAAGGAGATTTTCTGCTGTGCTTTCTGCAACCGGACTTGCCTATCTCAGATTGGCCTTCTTAGTCATCAATGCGCTTGTAGAAAGCGTGGGATGAGTCCTTCCTACGAATCTGCGTTCGGAGAGACGGCAAACGGCATCCCTCCTTGCATGAAGCGACGGCGGTGCTCCCCATTCCTTGCCTGCCATCTAGTGGCCCTTGAAGACATTGCAAGCCCAACTGGACGGCCGGCAACAGGCGCCACTCACGTCCCATTGACGCCGCTTCAGTCACATCTCTCTCTTCTCTCTGTTCCCATCAATGTGTCCATGCTACGCGCTCTTCCAATGCCCCGGGTGGGAGGGAGGAAGAAGGCCTGCTTGAAGCGAGTGTGGATGTTGCTATTAGCAAGCCCGATTAACGTTGTTGAGTAGCCATGAAGCTGCAAAGTCAATCCCTGAGGGTCTCTGCATAGAGGTAGCCTGGTGACTGTTGCCTGGAGGCACCCTCTGCTGGGCAGGTGCCGATTGGCAATCTGATGGCTCCCCTGTTAAACAGGCAACGGCCCTTTCTCCCACTCTGGACATTTGTGTGTGTGTGTGTTTAATGATTTTTGTGAATATTTCTGCAAGGAAGGTTATGATTGTTTTCTACTAACAATTAAATGACTATTTTTGTGAATATTTTATAATTGGTTTTTTGTGTGTGAATTTTTGTGATTTTTTAAAAACTGATTTTTGTGAATATTTCTGCAAGGAATTTTATCATTATTTTCTACTAACTTTTTAATGACTATTTTTGTGCATATTTTATAATTAGTTTTTGTGTGAGTGAATTTTTTGAACATTTTGTGATTATTTTATAGTTAGGTGTTTTTTTGGTGATTTTTGTGTGTGAATATTTTTATGATTAATTTTCTGTGAATATTTCTGCACATATTTTAATAACCATTTTAAAATTATTTTATAATTAGTTTTTGTGTGAGTGAATTTTATGAACATTTTTGTGATTATTTTGTGAATATTTCTGCGCATATTTTTAATGAATATTTAAAAATTATTTTATAATTAGTTTTTTGGGTGAATTTTTAAAAAATTTTTGTGATTATTTTATAGTTAGGTTTTTTTGGTGATTTTTGTGTGTGAATATTTTTATGATTATTTCTGTGAATATTTCTGCACATATTTTAATAAACATTTTAAAATTATTTTATAATTAGTTTTTTTGTATGTGATTTTTTTGAACACTTTTGTGATTATTTTATAGTTAGGTGTTTTTTTGGTGATTTTTGTGTGTGAATATTTTTAATTATTATTTTTGTGTGAATATTTCTGCACATATTTTAATGAATATTTTAAAATTATTTTATAATTAGTTTTTTTGTGTGTGATTTTTTTGAACACTTTTGTGATTATTTTATAGTTTGGTTTTTTTGGTGATTTTTGTGTGTGAATATTTTTAATTATTATTTTTGTGTGAATATTTCTGCACATATTTTTAATGAATATTTTAAAATAATTATTTTAAAGAATAATTTATATATATATATATATATATATATATATATGATGAATATTTCTGCAGGTATTTTTATGAATAATTATTTTGTTTATTTATTTATTTATCGACAGTATTTATATTCCGCCCTCCTCACCCCAAAGCAAGGGGCTCAGGGCGGATCGCAATGCACATAGACATGGCAAACATTCAATGCCAATTAGACATGTAACATATACAGACAGGCACAGAGGCAATTTAACTTTCATGAGGCTATGCTCGATTCCGGCCACTAGGGGGAGCTGCTGCTTCGCCGTCCACTTGTGACACCGAGTCCTTTGATGGAGTACTTCCTCATTTCTCTGCACACTGCTGGAAGGTTTTATGGTGTCGTAAATTAGGCCTGGTCCTGTGCCCGAAGAGGGGTTGCTGTGCGTTTTCTGGGCTGCCTGGCCCGGTTCCCCTGTGTCCGAGCACTGTTCCTTATCCGCCCATGGTGCAGAGCCACGTAGTCCCACGCACGCTGCTGCAACGGGGTGTCTGTCTCTAGGTGTCGTTGCAAAGCTGGTGCTCCCGGGTGTGAAGCGGGGACTTCTGACCGAGGGTGGCGTTGGCTGCAAATTCCCGAGAGATCTGCCCGCCTTCCGAGCTCAACTGCGATCCTTGTGATAGTGAACGGAAACACAATTATTATTTCCCTAGGAAGAAAGACATAATGTTGTGAGCACACTCCCGTGCTTGCCGTAAAGTGAAATGCATTTTAGGGCAGGTTGGTCTTGGGCAAGTCGTGAGGTCCTATTGATTGATTATTGATTGATTATTGATTATGTATTGATTATTTATTGATGATTGATGACTGACAATCTATATTATTAATTATTAATTATTAATTATTAATTATTATATATTAATTATTAAATTATTATTATTAATTATTAATTATTATTATAATTATTAATTACTAACTACTAACTACTAACTACTTACTACTAACTATTAATTATTAATTATTAATTATTATAATTATTAACTACTAACTATTAACTACTAACTATTAATGATTAATGATTCATTATTAATGATTAATGATTAATTAATAATTAATTATTAGTTATTAGTTATTAGTTATTAGTTATTTATTTATATTCTGCCCTTCTTCTCACCCCGCAGGGGACTCAGGGCAGACTACAATGTACGCATACATGGCAAACATTCAATGCCATAGACACACAACACATAGACAGCCAGAGGCTATGTAACATTCCAACTTCTGGCCACCAGGGGGAGCTGTCGCTTCATCGTCCATTTGCGATACTGATGAAGTACTTCCTCATTCTTCCGCATGCTTTTTATGGCCTTGTAAATTAGTAAAATTAGCCTCCCCACACATAGGTGGTACCTCAATTTCCTACTTGAGAGATGCATAGGTTGGGTTGCATAGGTCGACAACAAGCTCCACAATTGGCCGGAAGCTCACTCTGACCCGGGCTGGCTTCGAACTCACGAGTTTTTGGTCAGCAGTGATCTTTAATGCAGCGGACACCTGCCCAGCTGCGACACAGGCCGTAGGAACTCTTGTCTCCAGGGAGTTCCTGTTCCTGGTGGAGATCCAACCTGCTGGAACCCGTTTGTTTACTTTGAGATCAAGCTTCTCTTCCTGGTTTTGGGGGAAGGAAGCGCGGCTGAGAAACCTGCAGGTTGGGGCCTCCTTCGGATGACTGGGAGCAGGCCAACGTCCTCCTCCCACGCTTCCCTTGCCCTTTGCGATCTCTCCGGCCAAAGTCCAACACCGTCAAAGCAGCCTCTGCGACCTTTCGGCTCTTTCGGCTTTCCATTCTGATCGGCCGATCCTACAAAACAGAGTAGTACTCCAAACCAAGAGCATCCTGAACTCTTGCAACAATGGAGGCTACTGGGACACACGCACACACATGTGCACAACTGACCGACACAACTGCTGTCTTTTGAATTGTGGTTTGGACACACCTAGTATGAAGATGGCCATTTTCTGGGCCGAGAAGTCCGAATGGACAGCCGTGCCATTGGTCAGCTTGGTCCGGAGAACACGCCGGTTGCTTCACCCGAAGATTGACCTCTAGTATGCACGTCCTCACTCGTGAATGGTTAGGGTTTAACAGCAGGCGCCGGCCAATCCCTCTTCTCTGCGTACGTGTGACATGTTATAGGTCAAGGTAAAGATTTCCACTTGGCGTTAAGCCTAGTCGCGTCCGACTTTGGGACTCAGGTGGTCATCTCCATTTCTAAAATGAAGAGCCGGTGTTGTCCTTAGACGTCTCCAAAGTCATGACTGCATGGAGTACCATAACCTTCCCACAGAAGCAGTACCTATTGATCTACTCACACTTGCATGGTTTTGAATTGCTAGGTTGGCAGAAGCTGGGGCTAACAGCGGGAGTTCGCCCTGCTCCCCTGATTTCAACTGCCGACCTTTTGGTCAGCATGTTCAGCAGCTCAGCAGTTTAACCTGCCGTGCCAATACGGCCCCTGTATAATATATAGGTGTGTGTTATAATTAATAATTAATAATTAATAATTAATAATTAATAATACATAATACATAATTACTTATTGATTATTAATTATTAATTATTAATTATTAATAAATAATAAATAATAAATAATAAATAATAAATAATAAATAATAAATAATAAATAATAAATAATAATGTGGCCCCTGGTCAAAGTGGCCCCTGGTCAGAGTGGCCCCTGGTCAAAGTGGACCCTGGTCAGAGTGGACCCTGGTCAGAGTGGACCCTGGTCAGAGTGGCCCCTTGTCAAAGTGGACCCTGGTCAGAGTGGCCCCTGGTCAGAGTGGACCCTGGTCAGAGTGGACCCTTGTCAAAGTGGACCCTGGTCAGAGTGGCCCCTGGTCAGAGTGGACCCTGGTCAGAGTGGACCCTGGTCAAAGTGGACCCTGGTCAGAGTGGCCCCTGGTCAAAGTGGCCCCTGGTCAGAGTGGCCCCTGGTCAGAGTGGACCCTGGTCAAAGTGGACCCTGGTCAGAGTGGACCCTGGTCAGAGTGGCCCCTGGTCAAAGTGGACCCTGGTCAGAGTGGACCCTGGTCAAAGTGGACCCTGGTCAGAGTGGCCCCTGGTCAGAGTGGACCCCCTGGTCCCTGGTCAAGTGGGACCCTGGTCAAAGTGGACCCTGGTCAGAGTGGACCCTGGTCAAAGTGGACCCTGGTCAGAGTGGCCCCTGGTCAAAGTGGACCCTGGTCAGAGTGGCCCCTGGTCAAAGTGGACCCTGGTCAGAGTGGCCCCTGGTCAGAGTGGACCCTGGTCAAAGTGGACCCTGGTCAGAGTGGACCCTGGTCAGAGTGGACCCTGGTCAGAGTGGACCCTGGTCAGAGTGGCCCCTGGTCAGAGTGGACCCTGGTCAGTGGCCCCTGGTCAGAGTGGACCCTGGTCAGTGGAGTGGACCCTGGTCAGAGTGGACCCTGGTCTTGTCAAAGTCAAAGTGGACCCTGGTCAGAGTGGCCCCTTGTCAAAGTGGCCCCTGGTCAGAGTGGACCCTGGTCAAAGTGGACCCTGGTCAGAGTGGACCCTGGTCAGAGTGTGGTCACCCTGGTCAGAGTGGACCCTGGTCAGAGTGGCCCCTTGTCAAAGTGGCCCCTGGTCAGAGTGGACCCTGGTCAAAGTGGACCCTGGTCAGAGTGGCCCTGGTCTGGTCAAGTGGACCCTGGTCAGAGTGGTGGACCCTGGTCAGAGTGGACCCTGGTCAGAGTGGACCCTGGTCAGAGTGGACCCTGGTCAAAGTGGACCCTGGTCAAAGTGGACCCTGGTCAGAGTGGACCCTGGTGGACCCTGGTCAAGTGGACCCTGGTCAGAGTGGACCCTGGTCAGTGGACCCTGGTCAAAGTGGACCCTGGTCAGAGTGGACCCTGGTCAGAGTGGACCCTGGTCAGAGTGGACCCTGGTCAATGGTCCCTGGCCAAAGTGGCCTCTGGCCAAAGTGGCCCCTGGTCAGAGTGGACCCTGGTCAAAGTGGACCCTGGTCAGAGTGGACCCCTGGTCAAGTGGACCCTGGTCAGAGTGGACCCTGGTCAAAGTGGACCCTGGTCAATGGTCCCTGGCCAAAGTGGCCTCTGGCCAAAGTGGCCCCTGGTCAGAGTGGACCCTGGTCAAAGTGGACCCTGGTCAGAGTGGACCCTGGTCAAAGTGGACCCTGGTCAATGGTCCCTGGCCAAAGTGGCCTCTGGCCAAAGTGGACCCTGGTCAGAGTGGACCCTGGTCAATGGTCCCTGGCCAAAGTGGCCCCTGGTCAATGGTCCCTGGCCAAAGTGGACCCTGGTCAAAAAAAAAGGTTGGGAACCACTGAGATATAAAATCTAAGTAGTAGGCCTGGGTGTCAGACTCACTACAGCAGTTCGAAATAACTCACAGGACACGTCCCGGATTTTACTCAGAACTGTCACTAAAGGACATCATAACATAAAGAATATTATAAAGAATAATAATAACAACAATCCTAGACACTTGGGAGGTGTCCAATGTGTGATCCTCTACAATAACCAGCAGAGTGATCTTGTTTGTTGTGTATTAATCTTATTGTGTTTCATATAATCTATCTATTTATCTATATAATAAAAGAGAATGTTTGTTTGTATGTATGTGGCAGCGTTCTGATTGGCTCCCGGCCTCTACATTCTGACAACATGATTGGTTGCCACTGAGGGGACGCCTCTATTTGCACGAACACGACACTCTAAACTTGGCCCAGCCAACACGAACATTCCTACACTCTAAACTGCCGGAGGGGGAGAAGGCCAAGGCCTGAGGCAGTCGCCAACACGAACAATCCTACACTCTAAAAGGGGTGGCCGAGGGGGTCAGGGGGATAAAAGGCCTGAGGCAGTCAGGCATGGCTGGGAGTTTCAGGCCAAAACACTTTGGCAGAGGGGTCAGGAAAAGGCCCAGTCAGGCATGGTGGGAGTTTCCCCAAACAATGAGAGAACAAGACCAAACTTGGCACACAGAACCCTCAAGGCCCACTCTACATCCTGGTGCAGTTTGAGGGAGGATGGACCATGGATGATGGGACTCGCAGTACTTTAACTCACTTCCTTAGAGCACTGTGGCCCACACCAATGACGGATCAGGACCACACTTGGCACACAGAGGCCCACTGGCCCACTTTACAACCTGGTGTGGTTTAGGGCAGGATGGGCCACAAATGATGGGATTTGCAGTACCTTCACCCAATTCAATTCCCACAGAACACTGTAGCCTCTACGAATCACGGACCAGGCCCAAACTTGCCACACAGAGTACTCATGACCCACTCTACATCCTGCTGCAGTTTGAAGGAGGATGGACTATGAATGATGGGAGTTGAAGTACCTCTACCCACTTCCCGAGACCGCTGCGACCTTCATCCAATGACTAATCAAGACCAGACTTGGCACACAGAGCCCCCATGACCCACTCTACGCCTTGCTGCAGTTTGGAGGAGGGTGGGCCACAGATGATGGGACTTGCAGTACCTTCAGTAATTTCATGATACCACTGCAACTCCCAATAATGACGGATCAAGATCTAACTTGGCACACAGAGCCTCCATGACCCACTCTACGTCCTGGTGCTGTTTGGAGGGGGGTGGGCCATGGACGATGGGAGTCGCAGTGCCTTCGCTAACTTCCTGACACCACTGCGAGCCACTGCGATGAGTTGGGAGAGACCTAGTGGGCCACCATCCAAGCCAACCCCATTCTGCCAAGAAGCAGGACCCCTAGTCCAGCTGAGGGTCAACCTCTCCCTTCCATTGTCTTGCCCAGAATGGGTTTCCTTGAGGGAGGTGGCCGATCTTATCTCAGTTGGGAGTGTGTTCCACAGGCGGGGAGCCACCACCGAGAAGGCCCCGTCCCTCGAACCCCGCCAGGCGCATTGGAGATGTTGACGGGAGCGAGAGCAGGGCCTCCCCGGATGATCTGAGCTTTCGGGGTGGGACGTAGGGGCGGATGCGTTCGGATAAGTCAGCTGGGCCAGAACCGTATAGAGTGTTATAGGTCAAAACCAGCACTTTGAATTGGGCTCGGAGATGGACCGGCAGCCAGTGGAGTGGACACAACAGGGGGGTGGTATGTCCCCCCCCTAATTTAAATAAATAAATAAATAATTTTTTTCAACGTTGATTTGAAGTCTTTGGGTGACGAGGAGAGAATCACAAAAATAATCATAGAAATATTCACAAAAATAATCATAGAAATATTCACAAAAATAATCAAAGAAATATTCAAAAATAATCATAGAAATATTCACAAAAATAATCATAGAAATATTCACAAAAAAAATAATCATAGAAAATTCACAAAAATAATTCACAAAAATAATAGAAATATTCACAAAAATAATCATAGAAATATTCACAATCATAGAAATATTCACAAAAACCAACCATTAAATATTCAAAAAAATAATCATAGAAATATTCACAAAAATAATCATAGAAATATTCACAAAAATAATCATAGAAATATTCACAAAAAATAATCATAGAAATATTCACAAAAATAATCATAGAAATATTCACAAAAATAATCATAGAAATATTCACAAAAATAATCATAGAAATATTCACAAAAAAAAATAGAAAATCATAGAAATATTCACAAAAATAATCATAGAAATATTCACAAAAATAATCATAGAAATATTCACAAAAATAATCATAGAAATATTCACAAAAATAATCATAGAAATATTCACAAAATAATCATAGAAATATTCACAAAAATAATCATAGAAATATTCACTAAAAATAATCATAGAAATATTCACAAAATAATCATAGAAATATTCACAAAATAATCATAGAAATATTCACTAAAAATAATCAGAAATATTCACAAAATAATCATAGAAATATTCACTAAAAATAATCAGAAATATTCACAAAAATAAAATAATCATAGAAATATTCACAAAATAATCATAGAAAATAATAATCAGAAATATTCACAAAATAATCATAGAAAAAATAATCAAAAGAAATATTCAAATAATCATAAAATAATCAAAAATAAGAGAAATATTCACAAAAATAATCATAGAAATATTCACAAAAATAATCATAGAAATATTCACAAAATAATCATAGAAATATTCACAAAAATAAACAAAGAAATAAAAAATAATCATAGAAATATTCACAAAAATAATCATAGAAATATTAACAAAATAATCATAGAAATATTCACAAAAATAATCATAGAAATATTCACAAAAATAATCATAGAAATATTCACAATCATAGAAATATTCACATAGAAAAAATAATCATAGAAATATTCACTAAAATAATCATAGAAATATTCACAAAAATAATCATAGAAATATTCACAAAAATAATCATAGAAATATTCACAAAATAATCATAGAAATATTCACAAAATAATCATAGAAATATTCACAAAATAATCATAGAAATATTCACAAAAATAATCATAGAAATATTCACAAAAATAATCATAGAAATATTCACAAAAATAATCATAGAAATATTCACAAAATAATCATAGAAATATTCACAAAAATAATCATAGAAATATTCACAAAAATAAATAGAAATATTCACAAAATAATTCACAAAAATAATCATAGAAATATTCACAAAAATAATCATAGAAATATTCACAATCATAGAAATATTCACAAAAACCAACCATAAAATATTCACAAAAATAATCATAGAAATATTCACAAAAATAATCATAGAAATATTCACTAAAAATAATCATAGAAATATTCACAAAAATAATCATAGAAATATTCACAAAAATAATCATAGAAATATTCACAAAAATAATCATAGAAATATTCACAAAAATAATCATAGAAATATTCACTAAAAATAATCATAGAAATATTCAAAATAACAAAAATAATCAGAAATATTCACAAAAATAATCATAGAAATATTCACAAAAATAATCATAGAAATATTCACAAAAATAATCATAGAAATATTCACAAAAATAATCATAGAAATATTCACAAAAATAATCATAGAAATATTCACAAAAATAATCATAGAAATATTCACAAAAATAATCATAGAAATATTCACAAAAATAATCATAGAAATAATCACAAAAATAATCATAGAAATATTCACAATCATAGAAATATTCACAAAAATAATCATAGAAATATTCACAAAAATAATCATAGAAATATTCACAAAAATAATCATAGAAATATTCACTAAAAATAATCAGAAATATTCACAAAATAATCATAGAAATATTCACAAAAATAATCATAGAAATATTCACAAAAATAATCATAGAAATATTCACAAAAATAATCATAGAAATATTCACAAAAATAATCATAGAAATATTCACAAAAATAATCATAGAAATATTCACAAAAATAATCATAGAAATATTCACTAAAAAATAATCATAGAAATATAAAAATCAGAAATAAAAATAAAATAATCATAGAAATAATATTAAAAATAATCATAGAAATATTCACAAAAATAATCATAATAGAAATATTCACAAAAATAATCATAGAAATAATCACAAAAATAATCATAGAAATATTCACTAAAATAATCATAGAAATATTCACAAAACTAATCATAGAAATA
>JARBWK010000051.1:0-180437 GCA_030556195.1 Anolis apletophallus
TTTTGTGATCGCAGGTGTGGGTACAACAACAACAACAACAAAAATTCCCAATGCGAATTCATTTTCATTTTGAAATAAGGAGTGTCAACCTCCGAGCATCTCATTAATGTTTTTTTTTAAAGCATTCCTGGCAGACGCAAAGTCAGAAACGTCGTATACCTGCCGGCAAAGTAGCGAAAATAATATCGGGTGCCAAGGAGCAGCTATCAAATATCAAACATACTCACTGAATATCATTGAGTGTCGAAGTATCGATACTGAATATTCAGAAAATATTCTGCAGCTCATGAATATCAGCTGGTATCTTGTTGCCTCCTTGTGAATAGGGTTACAGCCTGTGTTGGACGGGATACCACTTCCCTGAAGACAGGTTCGTAGCTTGGGTGTGATCCTAGACTCATCGCTGAGCCTGGAACCCCAGGTTTCGGCGGTGACCGAGAACATTTGGCATAATTAAACTTGTGCACCAGCTGCGCCCGTCCGTTGGGAAGTCTGACTTGGCCACGGTAGTCCATGCTCTGGTTACATCCCATATAGACTACTGCAACGTTTTATTTATTTATTTATTTATTATTTGGTTTTGTATTCCGCTCCTCCCTGCAGGCTCGGGGCGGGTCACAACATATAAGACCGGCGGCATGTAGTGGCCATGCAGCCATACAGTAAAACAGTAAAAATATTAAAACATTAAACAATACGAATCACATCACGAGGTATTGAGACACGCATACATTTCCAAAGGCCGAAACACCAGTGTATTAGACAGCTGTAAGTCAGTCGCCCAATCCTGTTGTCTAGTCAGGGCCGTCCAACTGGCGGCCCGGGGGGCCATATCGGCCCCCCCACCCTTCCCTGCGGCCCCCGCCTACCCTGCAAAAATTAATATTTTTTAAAATATATTTTAAAAATATTGATCTCCGGGGGCAGGGCTGGGTGATGTCAGGCGTGGCCGCAGCCTGACGTCACCAGTCCGCCCCTCCCTTCCCCTCCTTCCTCCTTCCCGCCTCTCCCGGGCGCACCAATCGGGAACGCGGGGGCCTAAAGGCGGGCCTCCAAGAGGAGGAAGGGAGGCTCCTTCCTCCTCCTCCATCTCCCCCGGGCGCACCAATTGGGAACGCCGGGGGGGAGGGAGGGAGGAGGCATGCCTAAAGAGGAGGAAGGCACGCCTTCTCCGTTCTGCCTCTCCTCCCGGCACACTGATCGGTGCGCCAGAGGGAGAGGCAGAACAGAGGAGAGGCTGGCGTGACACTTTTAGGAGGAGGCGAAGCCATGGAGGCTCCTTGCTTTTGCCCTCCTCTTAGGTCACGCCAGCCTCAGAAGCAAAAATCGCCGCTTCTGAGGCTGGCGTGACACTTTAGGAGGAGGGGCCGGGGGTGGGGCCGGGGGCGGGGCGGAGTGGCGCGGAGCGGCCCCCCAGGTCATCAGTGACTGGAAGTCCGGCCCTAGGTCTGGTAGAAGTTGGACAGCACTGTGTCTAGTCAAAGGCTAATTTGAACAGCGCGGTCTTAACCGCCCCCCCGAAAGGGAATTAGGTCTTGTATGGTCCGGATGTCACTTGGCAGGGAGTTCCATAGCAATCGGGCTGCTGAGAACGCTCTCTGCCTAGTTGTGGACAGATGGCAGGAGCGGATTGTTGGCACCAACAACAGATTTTGTTCCTCTGAACGTAGTGATCTCGGGGAAATGTATGGGGCAAGGCGGTCCCTCAGGTACGCAGGACCTAAGCCGTACAGGGCCTTGAAGGTTAACACCAACACCTTGAAGACAATTCGGTGCTCCATGGGGAGCCAGTGCAGTTGCCGAAGAGTGGGCGTAATGTCCTCCCTTGCCGGCGTTCCCGCCAGCAAGCGAGCAGCGGCATTCTGCACTAGCTTGAGCTTCCGGATTGTCGCCAAGGGAAGACCTACGAGAGGGCATTACAGTAGTCCAGCCTCGAGATGACCGTCGCTTGGGATCACCGTGGCCAGATCATGCCTGGACAGGTAGGGTGCCAGTCGCCTAGCCTGTCGTAGGTGGAAGAACGCCGTCCTGCTGACCACGGAGACCTGAGTCTCCATGGTCAGCAAGGGGTCCAATTGAACACCTAAGCTCCTAACCAGGATGACGGGCTGCCGCCGCCATCCAGGGTAGGCAACGGCACTCATCCAGCCCAGGGCGACCGGGCCGCAAGATCTCCGTCTTCGACGGGTTCACCTTCAGCCGGCTGGCACGCAGCCAACCAGTCACGGCTTCAAGGCAGCGATGGAAACAATCGGGTATGGAGTCCGGCCTGCCGTCCATTCTCAGCAGAAGCTGGGTGTCATCAGCGTACTGATAACACTCCAGACCAAAGTCGCGGGCCAGCTGGGCCAGGGGCATATAAATGTTGAATAATAAGGGGGAGAGGATAGCCCCCTATGTGGGGTTGCTTCAAATGGTTCAACAGGCGGCAGGCAGGTTGCTAACAGGAGCGGCACTCAGGGTGCACACAACTCCTCTGTTGCGCCAGCTCCACTGGCTGCCAGTTTGCTACCGGGCACAATTCAAAGTGCTGGCTTTAGCCTATAAAGCCCTAAACCAGGGCTTTATAGGAATCTTTTTGACTCCCAGAGCCATGAAAGCAAAATATTTGGAAATTTATTTCATTGAGAGCCATATAATATATATAATATATTTTAAGACTGAATTCAACTCAATGTGAGTCTATACGTACATACAATGAGAAGAGGATTCCCCCGGTAGAATGAGGGGACCTGGCTCTGCAAAAGGCACGCTCAGGACTCTGGGAAGGAAGAGAAGGCGGAAGGAAGGAAGGAAGGAAGGAAGACAGAGGAAATAAAGGAGGGAGGGGGAGAGGAAGAATGAAAAGAAGAACAAACTTTGGAAAAGGAAGAAAAGAAAAGCAGGAGAGAGACAAGGAGGTGAAAAGAAAAAAGGAAATGGGAAGGAAAGAAAGGAAAGGGTGGGGAAAAGAAAGGAAAAGGGGTGAGAAAAAACTAAAACAATGAAGGGAAAAGAAGAAAAGAAAGAAGGGGAGAGAGAGGGAAGTGAAAAGGAAGGAGAAGGAAAGGAGGACTTGGGAAAAAAAGAATAGAAGAGGAAGGAAGGAAGAGGGAGGGAGAATGGAGGAAAGAAGGAAGGGGAGAGAGGGAGGGAAAGGGTGAAGGGGAGAAAGGAAGGAAGAGGGGGAATGGAGGAAAGAAGGAAGGGGAGAGAGGGATGGAAAGGAAGGAGAGAAGGAAAGGGTGAAGGGGGAGAAAGAAAGGAAAGAAGAGGAAGGAAGGAAGAGGGAGAATGGAGGAAAGAAGGAAAGGGAGAGAGGGAGGGAAAAGGAAGGAGAGAAGGAAAGGGTGAAGGGGAGAAAAAAGGAAAGAAGAGGAAGGAAGGAAGGGGGAGAATGGAGGAAAGAAGGAAGGGGAAGAGAGGGAGGGAGGGAAAGGAAGGAGAGAAGGAAAGGGTGAAAGGGGAGAAAGAAAGAAAGGAAGGAAGAGGGAGAATGGAGGAAAGAAGGAAGGGGAGAGAGGGAGGGAAAAGGAAGGAGAGAAGGAAAGGGAGAAGGGGAGAAAGAAAGGAAAGAAGAGGAAGGAAGGAAGGAAGAGGGAGAATGGAGCAAAGAAGGAAGGGGAGAGAGGGAGGGAAAGGGAAGGAGAGAAGGAGAAGGAAAGGGTAAAGGGGAGAAAGGAAGGAAGAGGAAGAAAGGAAGGGGATAATGGAGGAAAGAAGGAAGGGGAGAGAGGGAGGGAAAAGGAAGAAGGAGATGGAAAGGGTAAAGGGGAGAAAGGAAGGAAGAGGAAGAAAGGAAGGGGAGAATGGAGGAAAGAAGGAAGGGAAGAGAGGGAGGGAAAAGGAAGGAGAGAAGGAGCTGTAGGGTCCCTACCGCTGCTATAATGTATGCATTTAACTAAACCGAACCAGCTTTAAATTGGTAGTTCTTTAGAGGTATTTGTGCGCAAAGACCTATGTCAGGTTCTCCTAACTTGGCATCCTCCAGATGTGTTGGACTACCAGCGCCGAGAGTCAACACATCTGCATAGCACCCGGTTGTGTAAGTTTGAATGATGTCAACACTATGCCATGTCAGGCAAAGAGGCTTTCGAGTTCAGACAGGTTTCTTCTCAGCTGTAAACTCATATTTGGAGGCAAAGGGGATCCCAGTTTCTTTCAAATAGTTGGCAGCATGGACCTACTCCTTGTGTAATAATATTGGAAAGACAATTATAAAGGAAGCTACTGAGTGTGTTCGTTTAGCTACATGTGTGTGAGCATTAGGCTGAGATTCTCCATCTAGTTTGCATAGCGCATGTGGGTATGTGAACTACAACTCCGGATAGGCTTTGATATTTTGGCACTGCAGGAAACCTGGTTAACAGAGAAGGCCAAGGCAATACAACAACTCCCAGAAAGGAAGGTCAGTTCCCCCAGACCTCACTCCCAAGTAATTTTTGACATATCAGGTGTGTCAAGTTTGGTCCAGATCCATCAGAGTTTGGGTTCACCGTGTTCTCTGGATGTAGGTGAACTACAATTCCCTCAAATCAAGGTGAATTTTTGCTGGTCATGGGGGCTTTGTGTGCCAAGTTTGGTCCAATTCCATCAAAGAGTGCTCCTTGATTGCAGGTGAACTATACATTCCAGTACACACAACTTCAAAATGTCCAGGCCAATTTCCCTCAAAACCCACCAATATTCAATTTGGGCCTATTGGGTTGGCATGCCAAGTTAGGCCCAGATCCGTCATTGTTTGGGTTCATAGTGTGCTCTGGATGTAGGTGAACTACAACTCCTCTAAATCCCTCCAAAGACCTCCAGTATTGTTTGTTGGTCATGGGTGGTGGGCAGTATGGTGTTTGCGGAGGATGTTGGCAGGGCTCTTGGACACGTTCATGGCCCTCACTATGACCTTTGATAAGGCACCCCAACTGTGTTTTTGTGTTCCCCACTATGACTTGTAATGTCATTGAAAGGCCATTTGTGTCCCCTGAGTATTTATTTATTTATTTATTTATTTACAGTATTTATATTCCGCCCTTCTCACCTCGCAGGGGACTCAGGGCGGATTGCAAAGTACATATACATGGCAAACATTCAATGCCATAGACCAGGGGTGCTCAGAATGGTGATCGGGATCACCAGGGTGATCTTCGGGCCTCATCCTGGTGATCTTCAGGCCCGACCAGGTTTTTTGCTGTTGGTCCTCTTCACGTGCCCCTGCACGCTGCAAAAAGTCCTCCGTCATTGCTCCTCCCGCTCCTTGCTCGCGCGCCGCCTCCAAAGCTCCCCCAGAGTCCAAGAGGCAGAATGGGCCCCCTCTTTTGGATTCCTCCTCCTCCCTCCGTCCTTCTCCAGCCACTCAGAGTCGTAGGAGACCAAGGGGCGGGCCTGGATGACGAGATGCATGGCTGGCCCATGCGCATGCGCAGAAGCGCCCATTCTGCCTCTTGGACTTCTTGTGAGCTCTTGGAGGCAGCACGCATGCTGGCGGCGTGGAAATAGGAACAACGACGAAGGAGAAGAAGGACGCTTTGGGGTCATTTCCTTACCGCATCTCAAAGGTCGGTCTTTTTACTTTGGGGTGGGTGCTTGATTGTTCTGTGGCATATCTCTTTGTTTATTTTTAATGTTTAAAAATGGCCTTTTAGCTCCAAAGCCTCTCTGCTTGCTTTGTTCCTTGAGAAATACATGTTGGGGAATATGGAAATGTGGGAGAAATGGGGGTGGTTGGATGTATTTTTGCATGCCCCTTTGTTTACCTTGCTGAGTATTAAATGGCCTTGCAGTTCAAAAAGCTTCTCTTCCTACTTTCTGGCTGATAATATGTGTGGTAATATGGCAGTGTGGGAGAAATGGGGTGGTTGGATGTATTTTATGCTCTGTTTTATATTGTTGTTATTAAATTGAAATGTTGATGTTTTATAACTTCATTTTATGTAAACTGCCCCGAGCCTGCTGGAAGGAGCGGTACATAAAAATGAATAATAAATATAAATAAATAAATAAATAAATAAGAAAATAGTTATACGTTTTACATTTCTGGGTAGGTGATCTTTGGGACTTGGTTTTTTAATCAGTAGCTCCCATGCTGAAAAAGTATGAGCACCCCTGCCATAGACACACAACGTACACAGACAGACACTCAGAGGCTATTTAACATTCCAGCTTCTGACCACCAGGGCAAGATGTCGCTTCCTGCTATAGCTGTATGTGGACATCCCAGCCACACACACACATTTTCACTTTTATTATGTACTAGCTTAGGGACACGGCGGTGCCTAGGTTATTTGAGAAACGTATTAGTTGGTCTTTAGCAGTTATTTATGTGGGTGGCAGTGGTGTCAGGAAGTTAGTGAAGGCACTGCGAGTCCCATCGCCCATGGTCCACCCTCCTCCAAACAGCACCAGGATGTAGAGTGTCATGGAGGCTCTGTCTGCCAAGTTTGGCCTTGATCCACCATTATTGGGAGTTGCAGTGGTATCATGAAATTACTGAAGGTACTGCAAGTCCCATCATCTGTGGTCCACCCTCCTCCAAACTGCAGCAGGATGTAGAGTGGGTCATGGGGGCTCTGTGTGCCAAGTTTGGTCTTGATTAGTCATTGTATGAAGGTTGCAGCGGTCTCGGGAAGTGAGTAGAGGTACTTCAACTCCCATCATCCATGGTCCATCCTCCCTCAAACTGCAGCAGGATGTAGAGTGGGTCATGAGTACTCTGTGTGGCAAGTGTGGGCCTGGTAGGGGCTACGGTGTTCTGTGGGAATTGAATCTGGTGACGGTACTGCAAATCCCATCATTCGTGCCCCATCCTGCCCTAAACTGCTCCAGTGGTGTCAGGAAGTTAGTGAAGGCACTGCGAGTCCCATCGTCCATGGTCTACCCTCCTCCAAACTGCACCAGGATGTAGAGTGGGTCATGAGTACTCTGTGTGCTAAGTTTGGTCTTGATCAGTCATTGGATGAGGGTTGCAGTGGTCTCGGGAAGTGAGTGAAGGTACTTCAAGTCCCACCATCCATGGTCCATCCTGCTCCAAATGGCAACAGGATGTAGAGTGGGTCATGGGGGCTCTGTGTGCCAAGTTTGGTCTTGATCCATCATTATTGTGAGTTGCAGTGATATCATAAAATTACTGGAGGTACTGCAAGTCCCATCATCTGTGGTCTGTCCTCCTCTCAACTGCACCAGGATGTAGAGTGGGTCATGGGGGCTCTGTGTGCCAAGTTTGTCCTTGATCCATCATTATAGGGAGTTGCAGTGGTATCATGAAATTACTGAAGGTACTGCAAGTCCCATAACCTGTGGTCCACCCTGCTGCAAAGTGCAGCAGGATGTAGAGTGGCTCATGGGGGCTCTGTGTGCCAAGTTTGGTCTTTATTGGTGATTGGATGAGAGTAGCATTGTTTTCAGGAAGTGAGTGAAGGTACTGCAAGTCCCGTCATCCACGGTCCATCCTCCTTCAAACTGCAGCAGGATGTAGAGTGGGTCTTGGGGTTTCTGTGTGCCAAGTTTGGTCTTGTTCTCTCATTGTTGGGGGCGCAAAGTGTTTTGGACTTAAACTCCCACCATGCCTGACTGCCTCAGGCCTTTTCCTTACCCCCCTCTGGCACTTTAAAGTGTCGGAATGCTGGAGGTGGCTGGCCAATCAGGAGTCCGTATGCAAATTCTTCCTCAGTAGTAACCAATCCTCTCTCTGCCTCCTTGGAGTATTGGAGTGTTGGGTGGTTGGCCAATCAGAGGCATTGTCTAGACCAGGGGTGGGCAATTATTTTTTCCAAGGGGCCACACGAGAGCAAAAAAATATTATGGAGGGCCGCACCTAAAGGCTGAACTACTGTACATTCTAATCTACATAATTTATTTATTTATTTACTATATTTACTATATATTACACATCATTAATATCAACATATTAATATATCAAGAAATATTCATATATTATTAGTATTAATATCATAATTATTATATTATAGTATATATATACACACATAATATATTGAAATTATAAAATAATATAATATAACACTATATTATTTATTATATTGTATTATTATTATAATAAAATTATTATAAAATAATAATAATAACCACTAAAATAAAATAAAACGAAATTCAAGAAGACAAGGTGCAAACCAAGGTGGAGGCTGACATCCTTAAGAGAGGAAGGATCCCAAGATGGAATGGCCCAATGGACCCAGCCCAGAAGATGACAAAGCAGACCCAGCCGCCGCCGCAGGACAGCAGAGCAGCAGACGATCGGAGGCTGCAGGCCTCCGCCCGCACTCGCCCCCAGCCGTTCTGTCAGAGGCATTCCCGATCGGCTGATCGCCCTGCCATGGAGTGCCTGCCATCCCGGCTTTGGAGTGCCTGCTATCCCGGGAGGCGATCTGGGCCTGCAGCGGGAGCAGTCGGAAGATGGTCAAGTCTTCCGGGTTGCCAGGGTGATCAGCCGCCGCAGGTCGCCAACTTCTCCCGCTGCAGGCCCGGATCGCCTCCCGGGATGGCAGGCACTCGAAGCCGCCACTCCTCCGATCGGTCTCCGGAGCGGTGGGCTGTCTGCCGACGCAGGCCCCACAGCCCGTGATGGGATGGCGGCAGCGGCAGCCTTTCCTCTTGCAGAAATGGCCCCGCCCCCGACGCCCTTCTCCCCGGGCCTGTTGGAATCGGCCGGCAGGCCGCATCCGGCCCACGGCCCGTAAGATGCCCAGGTCTGGTCTAGACTGAACTACCATAAATATCCGCTATGCGGAAAATACATACTGCATAACACGCATATCAGGAGCAAAATGACGAAAATAATTTTATGGTTGGGGGTCATCACAACATGAGGGGGGCCACAGCATTCGGAAGGTTGAGAACCACTGCTATGGAGCTTGTACAAGAGGGAAGGGATGTCGGAAAGAGCTCAAAATACCACATTTTCGTCATTGCAGTCACAATATTGGTGAGAAGACAGCTTTATGCAGTTAAGTGGCGTTTGTTTGGCCATGACATCAATCCGTTGGTGCCTGTCATTCTTGTCCTGTAGCGTCGGAGTCATTCGACGCCAGCAATAACACTGTTTTGCTCCCCGAAGTCCTACGAAACCCGGCTTTCCAAGTTTATTTGTGAACAATCGCCTTTCCCTTTCCCAAAAAGCCCTTCTTGACCTTAAGCCTTTGCAGGCATCCATCTTCCTTCTTCTTCACCCCTCTGAAAGAAAAGTTTGTGTAGTTTTCTCTTTCTCCGGCAAGGTGCAATTGACGGAGCAGTGAAGGCTGGGTTATTTGGCTTGGATTTGGGCTGTTTATAAGGACTTCCTTGGTTTGCAGGGCCGGCTTCCTTTGATTCTGAGCCGGGATTGACAGCACTTCCGAAAAGCTTTGCTTGGGTTTCCGCAATCAAAATAAATGCTGGCCTCCCGGTTCTGCCTTGTCCCAGTCACTCAACCGAAAGCAGCACAGGGCTTTATATATTATTATTCTTCCTCTAAAACAGTGTATTTCAACCTTTTTTGAGCCGCGGCACATTTTTTACATTTACCAAATCCTGGGGCACACCACCAACCAAAATGACACAAAATGACACTCTAACACAGTCATACATATAGTTAATATGTTTTTAAATGTATTTATACACTCAGTGTGAAACCTGGGCCTGTTTCGATGAACACAACATAGATATCCTGGCAGGAATGGCAGAAAGACACAAACCTCCCACGCAGAATTCCCATAACCAAGAGAAAATGCTATAAGAGTTTGGTGGGCATTGACCTTGGGTTTTGAAGTTGTAGTTCACCTATGAAGCCTTACTGTCAATTCAGGCCATACACAATGTCCAATGAGCTGAGGCCTAGTCGGGAGAATCAAGTTAATGAAGCCTTACTGTCAATTCAGAGCGTAAACAGCTTTCCAGTAAGTGAGGCCTAGTTAGGGAAATCAAGTTAATGAAGCCTTACTGTCAATTTTGGGTGTGGTCTGTGATTTTTTGGGGGTGTAAATTTTCGGTTGGAAGTGATTTGGGTGTTATGCAGCAGTTATGCAAATCCGCCCTTAAAGGCAGCCAATCATGTTGTTCAGAATGTAGAGGCTGGGTGAGTCGTTGGCTGGCCCGGAGGATGCTGGTAAATGTAGTTTTATTTTTACTCGTTGTTTTGGGGGCCTTTTAGGTTTTGGGGGGGAAAGTTTCTTTGCTTCAAACGTACCTTGCTTGAGGCCTATTTCTGTTGGCAAGTATTGTTTTTCTGCGTTATATGGTTTCTTTGTTTGAGGTATACATCACATGACGTGAACCCATTTATATAATAGATTATATTGTTGCTGGGGGACTTAATGTCAAGGGGAAACCTTTCCCATTCTGGGCACGACAATTGAAGGGAGATGTTGACTCTAAGTTGGAAGGTGTCCAGAGGGCGGCTCACAGGATCAAGAGTCTGGAGAACAAGCTCTGTGAGAAGCGTCTTAACCAGCAGAAACTTACATGTGATAAGTTGTTGTTGGGAGACACCTGCTCAACCCCCCATCCATTGTCTTGTGGGGTTCCTCGGGGTTCTATATTGTCTCCCATGTTGTTTAACATCTACACGAAGCCGCTGGGGGAGGCCATCCGAGTTCGGGGTGCGGGTGTCACCTGTACGCAGATGACGTCCAACTCTGTCACTCCTTCCCACCTGCTACTAAGGAGGCTGTTCAGGTCCTGAACCGGTGCTTGGCCGCTGTGTCGGACTGGATGAGGGCAAACAGATTGAAATTGAATCCAGACAAGACAGCGGCACTCCTGGTCAGTCGAAAGGCCGAACAGGGCATAGGGTTACAGCCTGTCTTGGATGGGGTTACACTCCCCCTGAAGACGCAGGTTCGCAATTTCGGTGTGATCCTGGACTCATCGCTGAACCTGGAACCCCAGGTTTCGGCGGTGACCGGGAGAACATTCGCACAATTAAAACTTGTGCGCCAGCTGCGCTCGTACCTTGGGAAGTCTGACTTGGCCACGGTAGTCCATACTCTGGTTACATCCTGTATAGATTACTGCAATGCTCTCTACGTGAGGCTGCCTCTGAAGACTGTTCGGAAGCTTCAACTGGTCCAACGGACAGCAGCCAGCTTGATAACAGGAACGGCATTCAGGGAGCGCACAACTCCTCTGTTGCGCCAGGTCCACTGGCTACCAGTTTGCTACCGGGCACAATTCAAAGTGCTGGCTTTAGCCTTTGAAGCCCTAAACCAGGGGTGCCCCCACACTTTTTCAGCACGCGAGCTACTTATAATAAAACCAAGTCAGAAAGATCTACCCACCTCCTCAAGGCTGGAGAGGGGAAGGGGCGGGGGCGGGGCTTGGCTCTACCAGCAGCTTCTCCAGGCTTGAGGATGGCAGTGCCAAGCCAGCCTTCTGCTAGCTATTCCACCACTGGCTTGGCATTGCCATCCTCAAGCCTGGAGAAGCTGCTGGGAGTGCCAAGCCGGGAGGGGCGGGGCTTGGCACGGCCTTGCTCCGCCCCCTCTGAGAAGCACCCCATCAGGCTGGGATCGACCTCCTTCGGTCCCGGGATCGACAGGTCAATTGCGATCGACTTCCTGGGCAGCCCTGCGAAGACGGAGATCTTGTGGCCGGGTCGCCCGGGCGGTGGGGATGTCCAGCTTCCGACCCTGGACGGTGCGGCGTTATGCCCATCGTCTTCCGTGAAGAGCTTGGGAGTCCACCTGGACTCCCAGCTGGCCATGGAGACTCAGGTCTCTGCGGTCAGGAAGATCACCTTCTTTCATCTCCGTCAGGCAAGGAGGCTGGCCCCCTATCTGTCCCGGTCCGACCTGGCCACGGTGATCCAAGCCACGGTCATCTCGAGGCTAGATTACTGTAACGCTCTGTACGTTGGCCTTCCTCTGTCGGTGACCCGGAAGCTCAAGCTGGTGCAGAACACTGCCGCCCGGCTCCTGTCTGGTTCTCCAGCAGGATGCCACATAACACCTATTTTGCAGGATCTGCACTGGCTGCCTATTGAGCACCGGATCACCTTCAAAGTGTTGGTCCTCACCTTTAAGGCCTTACACGGCTTGGGGCCAGCGTATCTGAGGGACCGTCTCACCCCATATCACCCTGCGAGATCACTCCGTTCAGAGGACTCTAACCTGCTAGCCGTCCCTTCTGCTAAAATGGCTAAGAAAACTGCCACCCGCCGAAGGGCCTTCTCGGTCATAGCGCCGGTATTGTGGAATACCCTCCCGGCAGCTACACGAGCAATTTCAGACTTACTCCCGTTTAGGCGGGCATGTAAGACCCACCTCTTCCGGCTGGCGTTTCAGGCTTAGGTCCACTGGGCCCCCCAGCCATGCTAATATTGCTCGACCACTGTCACTTCCCCAACCGTGTGCTTTTAAATAACGTTTTTATCGTATAGTTTACTGTGTATTTTATCTGCATTTTAACCCTTTGTATACTGTATGTTGTTTTACCTTTTGGCTGTGAGCCGCCCCGAGCCTGCGGGGAGTGGCGGCATAAAAGCCGAATAAATAAATAAATAAATAAATAAACGGTTCTGGTCCAACTTACCTGTCCGAACGCATCTCTCCCTATGAACCTTCAAGATGTTTAAGATCATCCGGAGAGGCCCTGCTTTTGGTCCTGCCTACTTCGCAGGCGCGACTGGCGGGGACGAGAAACAGGGCCTTCTCAGTGGTGGCTCCTCGGTTTTGGAACGCCCTTCCTAGTGACATCAGATCAGCCCCCTCCCTCCTGACATTTCGCAAGAATGTCACGACCTGGCTGTTTGACCGGGCATTTGCAGATGTAGTATGATTATTATATTGAGGCCTAAGGAATCACGGACGACGACGCAATTGGAAATCGACTTAATAATGAGACGCTGATATTGTGTTTTAACTTTAATTGCTAATTTATATATGGTATGATTGTGTTAGTAACTGTTGATGTATATATCTTGGGCAGTCTTTGCCATGTGTACACCGGCCCGAGTCGCCTTCGTGCTGGCCCACGTGGTCTCTTCCAACTCTAAGATTCTATGATCTCCAATGGAAACTGTGTGAATGTGGAAACATGGAGTATTTGGAAAGGGCTGAGGGATTTCCCCCCTTATCTCCATCTCAAGAGGCCGGCTTGGGGGAACGGCACACAAAGCCGGCGATGTCCCGTGTCCACCCGACGCCAAAGGGGTGGAGGCGATCCTGTCACCGTGGGCCTTCGGACCCGGCCTCCTATTCTGTGCCTGACATGAATCAAGGGATTAGGATTGGCAAATTTCCGTTAGCTCACTCTAGCAGACAAAAGGTGCCGGGGTTTTAGTGTCGCACGGCCTGATAAAAGTACAGAGGCCCGTCAGTCAAAGAGCTCCACGCCACTTGTGCCCGCAACGTAATCCCATTAGGAGATCAACCCGCAAAATCCCTTTCATGAGGAAAAGTTACATTTAATTATGGCGACGTCGTCCCCTCCTCTTCCTCCGCTCTCGATCTTCTGCTCTCTTTAGAACTGTGGTTCCCAAACTTTTATGGCCTACCGCACCCTTTCCAGAATAAAAATTACTCACCGCCCCCCTAGAAATTATTTTTTAAAGAATTTAATAGCAATTATTTTTATTATTTTATTTATTTATTTATTTGGCTTCTATGCCGCCACTCCCACATAGGCTCGGGGCGGCTCACAGCCAGAAAGTGAAACAATGCACAATAAACATACTCTCTAAAATGCAATACAGGGTGCAGATTAAAAATTCACAATAACACATCGTTAAAAAAACACACACAGTTAAAATGATAAAAATAGTCTGGCGACAATGGCATGGCTTGAGGAACCCGCTGGGCCTATACCTGGAAAGCCAGCCGGAAAAGGTGGGTCTTACATGCCCGCCTAAACGGGAGTAAGTCCTGGATAGCCCGTGTAGTTGGCGGAAGGGCATTCCACAGTGTCGGCGCTATGACCGAGAAGGCCCCTTCGAGTGGCAGTTCTTTTAGCCACCTTAGCGGAGGGACAGCTAGAAGATTAGAATCCTCCGAACGAAGTGATCTAGAAGGGTAATATGGGGTGAGACGGTCCCTCAGATACGCTGGCCCCCGGCCGTGTAAGGCCTTAAAGGTGAGAACCAACACTTTGAAGGCAATCCGGTGCTCGATAGGCAGCCAGTGCAGATCCTGCAAAATGGGTGTTATGTGGCATCCTGCTGGAGAGCCAGTCAGGAGCCGGGCGGCAGTGTTCTGCACCAGCCTGAGCTTCCGGTTACCGACAGAGGAAGGCCAACGTAAAGAGCGTTACAGTAATCTAGCCTCGAGATGACCGTGGCTTGGATCACCGTGGCCAGGTCAGACCGGGACAGGTAGGGGCCAGCCTCCTTGCCTGACGAAGATGGAAGAAGGCAATCTTGCTGACCGCAGAGACCTGGGTCTCCATGGTCAGCTGGGAGTCCAGGTGACCCCCAGGCTCTTCACGGAAGATGATGGGCATAACGCCGCACCGTCCAGGGTTGGAAGCTGGACATCCCTACCGCCCGGGCGACCCGCCACAAGATCTCCGTCTTCGCGGATTCACCCTCAACCTACTGGCTCGCAGCCATCCAGTAACGGCTTCGAGGCAGCGCTGAAATTATCGGGACGGGCCAGACCTGTCCTCCACCCTCAGAATGAGCTGAGTGTCATCAGCGTACTGGTGACACTCAAGCCCATAACCCGCACCAGCTGTGCAAGCGGCTGCATGTAGATGTTAAATAATAGAGGGGAAAGAATGGCCCCTGCGGAACTCCACAAACTAACAGGGAGCCCTCGGAGACCACTCCACCTCCTCACACGCTGGGACCGCTGGTGGAGGAAGGAGGTCAGCCATTTAAGGGCTGTCCCCCACTCCAGCCATGGCCAGGCGGTGGATCAAAAGATGTGGTCGACCGTGTCAAAAGCTGCCGTGAGGTCCAATAACACGAGCAGCGCAGACCCGCCTTGGTCGAGCTGGCAGCGGAGTTGGTCTGTGATGGAGACCAGAACCGTCTCCGTCCCGTGCCCCGAACGGAAGCCGGACTGGAAGGGGTCCAGCCATGTTGCATCATCTAAGAAGGACTGCAACTGCTCCATTACTGCCCTCTCAACCACCTTCCCCAGGTACGAAAGATTCGACACTGGTCGGTAGTTGGAGGGAACCGCTGATCTAAAGACGGTTTCTTCAG
Organism: Anolis apletophallus; assembly: GCA_030556195.1. Lineage (NCBI taxonomy): Eukaryota > Metazoa > Chordata > Lepidosauria > Squamata > Anolidae > Anolis > Anolis apletophallus. The sequence continues at coordinate 15,107 of JARBWK010000051.1, forward strand.
TAATGGAGCTACCACCGCCTCTTTTAAGCACTCTGGAAAGACTCCTTGCTAAACAGAAAGATATATGTATTAATGCAGTGGTTCTCATTATTCCCTAAATCAGTGTTTTTCAACCTTTTTTGAGCCGCGGCACATTTTTTTACATTTACCAGATCCTGGGGCAACCTCATAACATTGTTTGAGTCCACAGTGCTCTCTGGGTGTAGGTGAACTACAACTTCCAAACTCAAGGTCAATTCCCAAGCAAACCCTTTCCGTACTTTCTGTTGGTAATGAGAGGTCAATATGCCAAGTTTGGTTCAATTCCATTGTTGCAAGAGTTCAGGATGCTCTTTGATTGTGTGTTAACTATAAATCCCAGAAACCAGGGCCGTAGCCAGGATTTTGTTTCGGGGGGGGGGGGGGCTGAGACTGGGTGGAAGAGGGTCTACCCTAGCAAACCTTTTGTATTGTTATCCCAATAACCCCAGTAATGTGGGATATAATGAGCATGGTGATCAGATCATGATATGAATAAACATAACAGTTTAAATAATGTACCTGTAAGGCCTTTTCGCGACCACCCTGAGAATTTCGGGGGGCTGAAGCCCCCTTAGCCCCCCCGGGCTACATGTCTGCCAGAAACTGTAACTCCCAAATGTCAAGGTCTATTTTCCCCAAACTCCATCTGTGTCCATCTGTGTTTGGGCATATTGAGTATTCATGCCGAGTTTGCTCCTGATCCAACATTGCTTCAGTCCACAGTGCTCTCTGGATATAGGTGAACTACAACTCCCAAACCCAAGGTCAATGCCCACCAAACTCTTAATAGTATTTTCTCTTGGTTATGGGAGTTCTGTGTGGGAAGTTTGTGTCTTTCTGCCATTCCTGCCGGGATATCTATGTTGAGTTCATCGAAACAGGTCCAGGTTTCACACTGAGTGTATAGATACATTAAAAACATATTAACTATATGTATTACTGTGTTAGAGTGTCGTTTTGTGTCATTTTGGTTGGTGGTGTGCCCCAGGATTTCGGTCAATGTAAAAAGTGTGCCGCGGCTCAAAAAAGGTTGAAAAACACTGCCATAGAAAGACGGAAACCCCATTCCTTCCCCATTTTCACACAGCCAAATAAACGTAAACGAACTGTTGTTTTTCCCCCTCGACTCCCTTACGAAAAGAGAGTTCCCTGCCTCCAAGACAGGAAGAAATGAGCCGGAGGAATACTTTGGAGATTAGGTTTCAGAGCTTCAGAGTGTCTCTCTCTCTCTCTCTAACCCCCTTTAGCAAAAGCTAAAATGATTTGTGTTCAGGGGTCTATGACCCACACAGGCTTCAAACAGCCAGCCAAGGAAAGGCTCGGAGTTCACAGGGATGGTGGATGGAGATGACCCAACGTGAAAGATAATGCAGATGTTTCCAATCAACAGCCGGGAGGTTGACAGGAGAAGGACCTCCGATGATTTCCCCCCCTTCATTTTCCCAGCAAGGTGAAGTAATTCGAACAGCTCTGAGAAATCGCAACCCCTTGTTTTCTAGGGACTGGCGAGAAGTTTGTATTTAGTCGGAAACTGACTGTTATGTGCTGGGAAGGTTGTCCACATACTTTCCCTCAGGTGCCTTGTGCACAGGCATGTAGCCGAGGGGGGGGGGCTAAGGGGCAGTTTCGAATGTCCTGGTGCAGTTTCGAATAGGATGAACCATGGATGATGGGTCTTGAAGTACCTCCACTCACTTCCCGAGACCACTGCAACCCTCATCCAATGACTGATCAAGACTAAACTTGGCACACACAACCGCTATGACCCCCTTTCTGTCCTGGTGAGGTTTGGGGGAGGAGAGACCATGGATTATGAGATTTGTAGTACTTTCACATCCTTAAGAACATAAGAACATAAGAAGAGCCATGCTGAATCGGACCTCAGCCCATCTAGTCCAGCATTCTGTGTCACACAGTGGCCCACCAGTTGTACACGGGGATCTCGAGCAGAAGGGAGGGCAAAACCCTGACCTGCTCCCGACCCCCCACAACCAGTACCCAGGGAAATCCTGCCTACCTCAACCAACTCCGAGGTGGCACTTGAATGTCCTTTTCAGTAACTACCGATACACTTGGTATCCATGAATCTGTCTAATCCTGCCTTGAAGCTGTCCAGGCTGACCGCTGTCACAACCTCCTCTGGAAGTGAGTTCCATAACCCAATGACCCTCTGGGTGAAGAAATATTTCCCTTTATTAGTCCTAACTTTCCTACCTTGGAGCTTTAGGGAGTGCCCCCTAGTCCTAGTGTTTTGTGACAGAGAAAATATTTTTTCTTTATTCACCTTTTCTATCCCATGCATGATTTTATACACTTCGATCAAGTCACCTCTTAAACGCCGTCTTTCAAGGCCGAAAAAACCAAGGCGTTGCAACCTGGTTTCATGAGGGAGCCGCTCCATCCCTTGGATCATTCTTGTTGCCCTTTTCTGTACCTTTTCCAGTTCCGTTGTATCCTTCTTAAGGTGCGGAGACCAGAATTGTACACAGTACTCCAAATGTGGCCTCACCATCGATTTGTAGAGAGGTAATACAACATTTGCTGACCTATTTTCGATTCCCTTCCTGATCATGCCAAGCATAGAATTTGCTTTTTTCGCTGCTGCAGCGCACTGGGTTGACATCTTCATTGAGCTGTCCACCAAGACCCCAAGATCCCTTTCCTGGTTTGTCTCGGAAAGCTTTGACCCCATCAATTTGTAGGTGTAGTTGGGGTTCTTTGCCCCGATGTGCATGACTTACACTTGTTTAGGTTAAAATGCATTTGCCACTTTGTTGCCCATTCACTCATTTCGAGAGATCTTTCTGGAGCTCTTTACAGTCAGTTTCATTTTTAACTTCCTGAACAGTTGAGTGTCGTCTGCAAACTTTGCTACCTCAGAATTCACTCCTACATCCAGGTCATTAATGAATAAATTAAAAAGTAACGGACCCAAAACTGAACCTTGGGGTACACCACTTCTCACCTCTTTCCACCCAGAGAAGTGTCCGTTCATTACCACCCTTGTTTCCTACAGTTTAGCCAGGTTCCCATCCAGGACAAGACCTGTCCCCTGATTCCATGGCTGAAGAGCTTGTTTAGGAGCCTTTGGTGAGGGACTTGGTCAAAAGCCTTTTGAAAGTCAAGGTAAACAATATCGACTGGGTCCCCTTTAGCTATGTGTTTATTTACACCCTCAAAGAACCTAACAAGTTAGTAAGACATGATTTGCCTTTGAACCCATGTTGATTTTCTTTCAGCAATGCCTGTTCTTCTATGTGCCTAGTAATATTTTCTTTAATAATGGTTTCCATCACTTTGCCTGGAACTGAGGTTAAACTGACTGGCCTATAATTTCCTGGATCACCTCTGGATCCTTTCTTGAAGATCGGTGTTACATTTGCCTCCCTCCAGTCCTCGGGTACAGTGCCTGATCTTAGAGAAAGGTTATATAACTTAGCTAGAAGTTCAGCAATTTCACACTTGACTTCCTTAAGAACTCTGGGGTGGATGCCGTCTGGACCTGGTGATTTGTTGACATTTAGTTTAGTAAGGCATGTGAGAACATCCTTCAGTTCCCACAGACCTCTATGGCCCCCAACAAAGACCTATAAAGATCAAACTTGCCACACAGAGCTCCCATGACCCATTCTACATCCTACTGCAGTTTGGAGGAGGAAAGACCATGGATGATGGGTCTTGAAGTACCTTCACTCACTTCCTGAGACCACTGTGACCCTCATCCAATGACCAATACAGACCAAACTTGGTATACAGAGCCCCCATGACCCACTCTACATCCTGCTGCAGTTGGAAGGAGGATGGACCATGGATGATGGGAGTTGAAGTACCTCTACTCACTTCCCGAGACTGCTGCGACCTTCATCCAATGACTACTCAAGACCAAAGTTGGCACACAGAGCCTCCAAGACACACTCTACATCCTGGTGCTCTTTGGAGGGTAGACCATGGACGATGAGACTTAGAGTGCCTTCACTAACTTCCTGACACCACTGCGAGCCACATTAATAACTGCTAAAGACCAACTAATATGTTTCTCAAATAACCCGGGCACTGCAGGGCCCCTAAGCTAGTCTATAACAAAGCGGAATGTTTGTATGTTTGCATGTTTGTGTGTTTGTATCAGGCATGTAGCCAGGGGGGGGGGCTAAGGGGGCTTCAGCCCCCCGAAATTCTCAGGGTGGTCCGCGAAAAGGCCTTACTGGTACATTATTTAAACTGTTATGTTTATTCATATCATGATCTGATCACCATGCTCATTATATCCCACATTAATGGGGTTATTGGGATAACAATACAAAAGGTTTGCTAGGGTAGACCCTCTTCCACCCAGTCTCAGCCCCCCCGAACCAAACTCAGCCCCGAACCAACATCCTGGCTACGGCCCTGCTTGTGCACCTAGGACCTTGTGCGTTTTTTGCGCCTTGAATTGTAAAGTTGGAAGAGACCCTGAAGGCCATCGAGCCCAACCCCATTTGGCCAAGAATTCCCAATGGATAGATATCCAGCCTCCATGTGGTCTCCCCGCTGCTGAAGAAACCGAACTTGGATCGATCGGTTCCCTCCAATTACCGCCCGGTTTCACATCTTTCGTTCCTGGGCAAGGTGATTGAGAGGGCAGTAGCGGGGCAGCTACTGTTCCTGGATGACACCGCCGGATTCCCTTCCAGTCTGGCTTCCGCTTGGGGCACGGGACGGAGACTGTGTTGGTCGCCATCTCAGATCAGATCATCTCAGATCAGCTTCGTTGCCTCGCCGGCTCCTACCTCTCTCCTAAAGCCACCATGCCGGCCTGAGAAGCGGCCGAAACCGCGGTTTTAGGAGGGAGGGAGGAGCCGTGGGGAGGCCCCGCATCGGCTCCGGGGGTAGGGCTTTCCTTCCTCCTCCTCGCGCCGGCGAGGAGGCGGGGGCGGAGTTGAAGGCGGGGCGGAGTCGAGGCCGGGGGCAGAGCTGAGGGGAGCAGAGCAAAGGAGGGGGTGGCCGTGGATAAAAATTTATTATTATTATTTTATTTTTTGACCCTTTAAATTTTTTTATTTTATTTTTGAATTTTTTGAATTTTTTGAATTTTTTGAATTTTTTTGAAATTTTTTTTTTTGAATTTTTTTGAATTTTTGTAAATTGTTTTTTTTGTGAATTGTTTTGAATTTTTTTGAATTGTTTTAAAACTTTTTGGGGGGGAGGGTCCGGACCTGCTGCCCCCCCAAAGGTGCCGCCCTAGGCCATGGCCTAGGGTGACCTTATGGGTAATCCGGGCCTGCCTCAGCCTAGCAAAAAAATGGACGAGTCCGTACAACTTTCAAGGCCTTGAATGGTCTGGGGCCAAAGTATTTGAGGGACCGTCTCACCCCCTACCTACCCCAGAGATCGCTTCGCTCTGAAGATCTGAATCTCCTCTCAGTACCTACTGTAGTTTCAAATCCATCCACCTGACATCCACGTGGCGCAGAGCCTTCTCTGTCGTAGCGCCAACCATCTGGAATGCCTTGCCAACCGAAATTTGTGCCTTCCAAGACCAACCATCATTTCGCAGGGCATGTAAGACCTGGCATATGAGTGTTGAAACTTTGTAACCTGTTTTTAGCTTAATCGGATGCTTTACTCTTGTTCTTTTTATGTCTATTATGAGCCAGGTCCGGATTACCCATAAGGCCAGGCCATAGGCCACCTTTGGTGGGCAGCAGGTCGGACCCCCAAAAAGTAAAAAAATTCAAAAAAAATTTTTTTAAAAAAAAGGTTTTATTTAAACCCCCTTTGCTCTGCACCCCGTCGGTTCTGCCGCGCCCCTCCCTTTATCCGGTCCCCCAAAAGGTAAAAAACCCCCAAAGCCGATGCGGGGCGCCATGTCAGCCTGAAAAGGAAAGGAGGAGCTGGTGAGGAAGTGGGGGCAGAGCCTTGCGCTGGTGAGGAAGCGGGGGGCTCCGGGCGGCAGAGCCGGGGCTCTGCCCCCACCCCCGCCTCCGCCCCCGCCTCCTCGCCAGCACAAGGAGGAGGAAGGAAAGCCCCACCCCCGGAGCCGATGCGGGGCGTTATGCCGGCCTGAAAAGGGAGGGAGGTGCCGTGGGGAGGCCCCGCATTGGCTCCGGGGTGGGGCTTTTCTTCCTCCTCCTTGCACTGGTGAGGAAGTGGGGGACGGAGCTGGGGGTGGGGCGGAGTGGAGCCAGGAGCGGAACCAGGGCGGGGGCAGAGCTTTTGGTCTAGGGCAGGGCTGTCCAACTTCTACCGGCCCAGGGGCCTGAATTCGGTCACTGATGACTTGGGGGGCCAAAGGGTCTGCCCCCGCCCCGGCTCCACCCCAGCTCTGCCCCACCCCGCCCCGCCCCTCCCCAGCTCCAATTTACTTACAATTCATAAGAGGCATCCATACAATCAAATATAATCTTTTACTAAGGGAAATGCAGGGAGGGAATACATAAGGGGCATCCATACACAATTACATAATAACATAAAGGTTAGCCTACCTTCCCAAACGCCGGAGGATCCAGGAGTAGCCGGACCACGAGCAGAGGCGACGACCGACTGAGGCAGCAGCCGAGAAGGTCCAAATCGCGTCTGCGTGGGCTGCAGGGATTAAGTAGCCGAGATTTCGGCACACAGTATCGCGAGACTACGGAAGCCACACGGGATTTCGCTCTCAACGCAGGCGTGCTCTTGCGTTGAGAACGAAATCCCGTGTGGCTTCCGTAGTCTCGCGATACTTGCTCTGGAACCCGGAAGTGGGTAATTTTTTAAAAATATTATTATTTAATTTATTTTTTATTTTTATTTTTTATTAAAAAGCTTAGGGGGCCGTAGGGAAGGGGCTGGGGGGGCCGTATACGGCCCCAGGACTGCCAGTTGGACAGCCCTGGTCTAGGGCGCCAAAAGGGCCAGATCCGGGCCTGTTGTGAGCTGCTCCGAGCCCTCAGGGTGCGGCGGCATACAAGACTGAATAATAAATGAATGAATAAATAAGTAAATAAATGGCATCTCTCAATGTAGCGACACTAAACTTAGTAACCCAGGCTCTGTAAACTGGGAGCACTTCTCTGCTTCGAAGTGAGCTAACGCCAATAGCCGTAACCCTGTAGCTTGCAAACATCTTTCAAATTCCAGCAAAGGCAAGCGTGCTTTGCTTTTCAAAACCGATTCCGCTTGATCTCCCGCACCAGCATAAATACAAATACCATTTCTGGCGATCAGCTGATTCTGCCGGGTCATCTCCGAAAGAGAGCCACATCTGTCCTCCATATGCCTCCTGTTGCTCTGCTTACATGTGCGTTTTGGGGATGGGTTATGTTAATCATATTTATCGACTGATCTGGGAAGGGAGGGGAGGAGGGACGAAGTGGAAATGGCTCACAGGTTCACAGGCTCAGCGCGGTCTTTGATCGAGGACGAAACGGTCGTCACGGCCTCAGGCCCGGATTAACAGCTTTTTGCCCCCTAGGCCACACTTTGGAATTACGCCCCCTCTTAAAGCCAACCTCTACCACACACAACCCCCCGCCTCGTGCCGCCGCATCCTTCCCGTCACGTGCCAATGGGGCTGAGGGGAAAGGTGCACGCGTGCTATCACTGAAGAAAAGGGAACGGGCCCCTTTGTGTGGTGGGGAGCGAGTGCGTTACCCCTCGGGAAGGAGGCAGAGGAGGGAGAGGGAGAGCGAGTGCCGGAGAGCCGAGGCCCAAAGGGACGGGGAAAGCCGGGCTGGGTCCAGAGCAGGGGTGCTCATTAGGTAGCTCGGGAGCTACTACCGTGTTTCCCCGAAAGTAAGACAGCGTCTTACTTTCTTTTTACCCCCATAAGCCCCACGACGTCTTACTTTCGGGGTACGTCTTATATACAGGAAGACGTACCCCACCGCCACGCCTCTTGCTCCTTCTTTCCCCCTCCCGTCCTTCGTCCATTCGAGTGAACAGAGGAAGGGAGGGGGAAAGGAGGAGGAAGAGGCGGGGCGAAGCGGGGTCGCGTCACTCCGACGCGGCGCCCCTTAGCGGCGGCTCTTGCTCCTTCTTTCCCCCTCCCTTCCTTCGTCCATTCGAGTGAACAGGGAGGAAGGGAGGGGGAAAGAAAAGGAGCAAGAGGCGGGGCGGCGGCGTCGTGTCGTCACTCTGACACGGCGCCCTTAGCGCCGCCTCTTTGCTCCTTCGCGTCTTTGAACGGAGGAAGGGAACGGCTTACTTTCGGGGTATGGCTTATATTAGCCGACCCCCCTGAAACCCCCGATACATCTTACTATCGGGGGTGTCATACTATCGGGGAAACACGGTAGTAGATATTCGGCCCTCTTCCAGGTGATCTTCGGGCCTCACCGGGATGGGGCGCTCCTGCCATGTGGGCACACACCTTGCACGCACGTGCGCTCCTGCTGCTGGCTTCCACACTCACGGTGCGTCTTTTGCCTGCGGGGCATTGCAGGAAAAGGAAGCACGAGGCGGGGCCTCTGGAGGGAGCGCCCTGCCTCTCTCTTGTCCAGAAGCAGCTGTGCAGCCTCTGTTGCCGGCGAGACAGGCAGGGCGGAGCGCTCCCTCTGGATGCCCTGCCTCGTGCTTTCTCCTTCCTGCAATGAAGAAGCACTGCGCCGGGCGGAAAACAGCAGCAGGAGCACGCGTGGTGGCGGGAGCGCGCTGTGGCAGAAGCGCGCGGGAGCACACGGCGGCGGGGGCAGGTAGATCTTTTGGACTTGGTTGCTTTAAGAGTAGCTCGCATGCTGAAAAAGTGTGAGCACCCCTGGTCCAGAGCATGCTCTTCGTCTGGGGCAGCGGCTTCAGAGACGGCCCCAAGTGCGGCTCATGGCCCAGCGGCTGCAGAGAGTCGGGGCCTTCCTCCGCCTCAGGCTCCCCTCCGGGCCTCCACGCCACCCTTCTTTCCCGTGGCCTCCTCTTCCCTCAGCAGCCTGCGAAGGCCGCCTGCGAGTCAGGCCAGGCAAGGCGCCCTTCCCTCCCTCAGGCACTGGCTGAGAAGCAGTGGCATAGATGGATAGGCTGAGGCTGATGTGGCGAGCACGAGCGCCGCCTCCGTGGAGCCAGCCTTGGCTCAGCCTCCTTTTGCGTACCAGGTGGCAGGAGCGAATCGCAGTGCGATTTTAAAATTATTTTATAAGGTTTTTTTTTGGTCCATGATCTGCGCCCCCCCTTGGCTTGCGCCCCTAGGCCATGGCCTAGGTTGGCCCTATGGGTAATCCGGGTCTGCATGGCGTTTTCCTTCAACTCAAGAAGACACAAAGGGGTTAATCTTATTTAAACAATGACAACATTTTAGTCCAAAAATATAAATGTATAAGTATAGAATAGATGTTCCGACCGTGCGTGAGTGGATAGCTATATGCTTATCATGCACATCAAAGATGATATCTTCAGTCCCCCACGCTACTGGGCCTGGCACCAATCGGTGCAAGTGTCACCAAAGCCTGCCCAAAGGGGTGATACCCTGTGGGACAGAACCTAGGTAGAATATACAATACTAGCCGTAGCCCCCCTCGGCTTGCGCCCCTAGGCCATGGCCTAGGTTGGCCCTATGGGTAATCCGGGTCTGCATGGTGTTTTCCTTCAACTGACATGCAGACAGGGTTTGGGAGAGTTCCTTGCTTCTTATGGAACAGGAAGAACCACAACAATTGTATTCCCTTGTGTGTATATGGCGCTCGGTGGATGGAGTTCCATACTCTCCAACTGATTTGGCTGGAACAATCCCAAAACGTGTATCCTCCCACTTTTTCGGTTGCATTTAAAGCATCTTGGTTTCTCTCTCTGCCTCCCTCGGTTTTGTAGGAGCACTCCGAAGCGATCAAAAATAATTCCCAAATATATAATTGCCAGTGGTAATCAGGATAAATCACTGTCGTCGCTTCGTTCCGGTCAACGGATTTTAAATCCCATGCGCAAGCTCCGTTTCGCTGTCGCTTCTTCGGGACCGGGAGTTCCAAACATCATAGGACATCCAGTTTGTGGTTCACTTGTTATAAATCAAAGGTATATAAACGCGGCATAGGCCTGCGGGTCGGTTTATACTGATTACCACTGGCAATTATATATTTGGGAATTATTTTTGATCGCTTCGGGAGTGCTCCTACAAAACTTCATATATGCAGGCCTAGACCGCTTTGATTTGGATGTATGGACACTTATGTGGATTATTGAATTGCATAATATACACCAGGGCTGTCCAACTTCTTCGGGCCAAGGGCCGGAATTCAGGTGACTGCTCACCTTGGGGGCCGGAGCGGAGGGCGTGGCTGCTCGCGGGGGCATGACCGCAGAGGGGGCGTGGCCTCTCGTGGGGGCGGGGCTACTCCTGCCCTGGCGCGCATGCCCAGCATCCTGCGTGACCCGCCCCTTTTCGGCAGGGTGACGTCAGGCGCCGAAAAGGGGCGGGTCACGCAAGATGCCGGACATGCGCGCCAGGGCGGGAGGTGGGCCGGGGGATCAGCGAGCCGCCCTCCGCCGTCTCCCAAGCTCTTGCAGCGGCCGCGCCTGAAGGAAGGTAAGCCCGGGAGCTTACCTTCCTTCACGCGCGGCCGCTGAAAGAGCTAGGGAGACGGCGGAGGGCGGCAACCCTGCGCGCGAGCAAGAAACAGGCGGGGAAGTCCCGCCCTAGGGCATCTGACGTGGCTTCCCTCCGCCTCCTCCTCACTCGCGCTGCCCCCCCCAAGGACGAAATCTTTTGGAATTTTTTTCCAATTTTTTTTTTCAAAAAACCCCCTAATGTCTTGCAGGGGGTTAGGGGGCCATAGGGAAGGGGCTCGTGGGCCGTGTACAGCCCCCCCTGGCCGCCAGTTGGACAGCCCTGATATACACTATCATTTTGAATGCACGCTTGTCTTGACTCCTTTTCTACTTACTACTGAACAGTCGGGCAGGATACCTTTTTGAACCAACAATTCCCAAGCAAACCCTTTCAGTACTTTCTGTTGGTAGTGAGAGTTCAATATGCCAAGTTTGGCTCAATTCCATTGTTGCAAGAGTTCAGGATGCTCTTTGACTGTGTGCTAACTATAAAGTGTGTGTCTTTCTGCCATTCCTGCCAGGATAGCTATGTTGTGTTCATCGAAACAGGCCCAGGTTTCACACTGAGTGTATAAATACATTTTAAAACATATTAACTATATGTATTACTGTGTTAGAGTGTCGTTTTGTGCCATTTTGGTTGGCGGTGAGCCCCAGGATTTTGTAAATGTAAAAAATGTGCCAAGGCTCAATAAAGGTTGAAAAACACCGACCTAGCCAAATCACCTCTCAACTTGAAGGCATCAGATCCTGTCTGTCTTGGAAGTTAGGCAGAGCCAGCCCTGGATAGAGCTTGGATGGGAGGTGACTCCTTAATATTTGGCAAAGAGATTTCAGAGGAGGAAACTAAGAGTTTTCTTAGGCAAGGGATGCCCACTTTGCCCAGGGACCATCTTTGACCAGGCACCACTCTCCAAAATTAGTACCGAAAGGGGTGGGGCCGGTCAGCTCTGCGTAAAGGAGTGGAAACAAAACAAAACAAAACAAAATAAAGAGGAAGGAGAATCGCTGACCGAATTTCCGTTCTCGTTATTATTTATTTATTTATTTATTTATTTATTTATTATTGGGGCTTCTATGCCGCCGACTCCCTGAGGCTCGCGGCGGCTTACAGGAGCCGAAGGCACAATAAAACACAGGGCAATAAAACAATTAAAAGCAGCAGTACACGATAAAACAATAACAGGGCAGTAGCAAATGGGCCCAGGGCATGAGCCAAGGCCTACACGCCGAACGCCTGCTTGAACAGATGAGTTTTGCAGGCTCGCCGGACGGGGAGCAGGTCCTTCATGGCCCGGGTCCCAGCCGGGAGGGCGTTCCACAGCGTAGGAGCTATGACAGAGAACGCCCTCCGGCGGGTAGATGTCAATTTTGCAAGCTTCGCCGAGGGTATTTCCAAGAGGTTAGAGTCCTCAGACCGTAGCGATCTCGAAGGGCAATATGGGGTGAAACGGTCCCTCAGGTACGCTGGCCCCAGACCGTGCAAGGCCTTAAAGGTAAGTACCAACACTTTGAAGGTGACGCGGTGCTCAATTGGCAGCCAGTGCAGATCCTGCAAAACAGGTGTTATGTGGCAGCCTGCTGGGGTTCCAGACAGGAGCCGGGCGGCAGTGTTCTGCACCAGCCTGAGCTTCGGGTCACCGACAGAGGAAGGCCAACGTAGAGCGCGTTGCAGTAATCTAGTCTTGAGATGACCGTGGCTTGGATCACCATGCTAATAGACAAATATAAATCTCAGATTCAATGTTTTCGTGCACCTGGGAGGGGCCAACCTCCTTGCCTGTGGCCAGGACAACGGTGGGTATATCACAAGATCTCCGTTCCTGCTTCACCAACAGAGGAAGATAGCCAGGTAAATGGGAGGTTTTCAAGGGAAGACGATGGGCATAACGTCCCATATTTACCACCCCGGGCCCGGGGTTAGGGGTCAAACCTTTACGGAAACATGGGACGCCGTTAATTTGCACGCTTGAAAAGCCAGCGGCGGCCCAAGCACAAGATCTCCGCGATTCTTCACATCTACAGAGGAAGGCTATTGATTGAGCGTCCTGCAGAAAACCTCCCAGTCTTGAGATGACAGTGAATTCCCATCAGCTTATTTACTATTGGCTTTCAGGTCAGACCTTGGGAGCATTACAGGGGCCCAGCCTCCTTGGGACTCCAATTGTGATATACCCAACCATTAAGATGCTGGGATTTGCCGTCTTCTACCTCCCAGGTGAGGAAGGCTAAACATTGAATTATAGAGATTTGCATTTGTCTATTAGCCTGGTGATTGATGTTTCCTTCACCTGTATTCATAGCTTTTTGCTGTTGGATCACCGTGGCCAGGTCGTTCGGGAGATATAGGGGCCAGCCTCCTTGCCTGTCGCAGATGGAAGAAGGCAATCTTGCTGACCGCGGAGACCTGGGCCTCCATGGTCAGCTGGGAGTCCAAGTGGACCCCCAGGCTCTTCACGGAAGACGATGGGCATAACGCCACACCGTCCAGGGTCGGAAGCTGGGCACCCGCATCGCCCGGGCGGCCCAACCACAAGATCTCCGTCTTCGCCGGATTCAACCTCAACCTACTGGCTCGCAGCCATCCAGTAACGGCCTCGAGGCAATGTTGGAAATTATCGGGGACGGAGTCCGGCCTGCCCTCCATCCTCAGGATGAGCTGAGTGTCGTCAGCGTACTGGTGGCACTCCAGCCCATAACTCCGCACCAGCTGTGCAAGCGGCTGCATGTAGATGTTGAATAACAGAGGGGAGAGAATTGCCCCCTGAGGGACTCCACAAACTCGTTGTCCAGAGCTGGCCCACAGGTTAAGAACCACTGGTTTACGTGAACTTTCTTTTCTCGCAAAAGAGATCCCACCGAAACATTAGCAACCCCTTCCTGATGGTAAGAGCTGCGTGATAGTGGACGGAGGTGCCTTGGAGTGAAATATGGCTTCCATATTGCTATGGCTCAGGTTCCCCACCCCCATGTATCACGCTACGGCTTAATGTTTTGGGCTTTCTTTGGACGAAGAAAGGGAAGGAAGAGACGGCTCAAGGAAACACTATCCCGAGAACAGACAAGGGAGGCGCATCTCCGTTTTCCGAAGAAGACACACGGGGCTTGTTTATCACAAAAAAGTTGGCACGCGCTCAACAAAATAGCTCAACTTCGTGCTGTGGTAAAGCCCGACTTGACTGGAAACAGGTTTTTACGGTAATTTTGCGGTTGTAACAGCTATTTTTTCCCCCGAAACGGAGCATACTTCTATCGGAGGGCCCTTTTTCAATTTAATTGAAGACACTATCAAGAGTCGAAAGGCACTTTTCTGTCTTTAAATAAAAACAGCATGGGGGAAAACATTCAAAGCTAAATAATCAGATGCAATTTGTGTTCATAAGCTAGAACGATATGTCTATCCCGCCCCCCGGTCTTCTTTTTCTTTGCCTCCACGTCTCAAAAAGCCCTCTGTTTGGAGGTCGCTCGAATCTCTCCTCAAATAATGAACCCAGCGAGAGCCGAGGAGAGCTTGAAAAATACACCAGGAAAGAGAAAACACATGGCCCAAAGTGTGGTATAGAAGTCATATTTCATGCGTGACTTTGGAGAACGTTAATAAGGATTAGATCCATACTTTTCCAGCGGGACAATCAGTCAAGGCCCCGTAATTAATTTTTTCTCTCCACGTTAGATCTCAGATCTTTCTCGGTTGGGGGAGAGAAGGGCGCGACAGGTTGGGGGGCATGACAAAAGTTTATGCCATTATGGGGTGATAGGTCTTCCACCTTTCCTTGGATCTTCACTCGCTTGAGCAAAACTGATGGAGAGCGAAGTTCCGAAGAGAAAGAGAAAAGAAACATTTTATGACATATGCAAGTATGCCTCTCCAAAAATTCAACTCAACTGACTTTCAGAATTTGCCAAGAGCAGGAAATGACCTAGTTTAGGTGGCTTTACAAGGTTGATCACTGAGGTGGATCGCCTAGCGCAGGCCTGTCCAACAGGCGGCCCGCGGGCCATACACGGCCCCCCAGCCTGTTGGGCACGGCCCCCCTACCCTCCTGCAAAAAAAAATCTGTTTTTAAATATATATATTTTTTTTTTACTAGCTGTACCCGGCACGCGTTGCTGTGCCCTTTTTAGGAGATGCGAGAAAGTCCAATCATCCACGGTGTGCCCTCCTCTAAACTGCAGTTGGATGGAGTGTGGGTCATGGGGGGCATGGTGTGCCAAGTTGGGTCTTTATTGGTCTTGGTTCTGGGCCACAGTGGTCTGTGGGGAATGATGGGTTTTGAAGTACTACAAATCCCATTTTCCATGGTGGTACTTCAAGTCCCATCATGCATGGTCGGGGCTCTGTGTGCCAAGGTAGGTTACTGTAAATTCAGGCCATACACAATGTCCCATGAGCTGAGGCCTAGTTAGGAACAGCAAGTTAATGAAGCCTTACTGTCAATTCAGGCCATACACAATGTCCAATGAGCTGAGGCCTAGTCGGGAGAATCAAGTTAATGAAGCCTTACTGTCAATTCAGGCCGTAAACAGCTTCCCAGTAAGTGAGGCCTAGTTAGGGAAATCAAGTTAATGAAGCCTTACTGTCAATTCAAAGCAATGAAGCCTTACTGTCAATTCAGAGCGTAAACAGCTTCCCAGTAAGTGAGGGCTAGTTAGGGAAATCAAGTTAATGAAGCCTTACTGTCAATTTTGGGCGTGGTCTGTGATTTTTGGGGTGTAAATTTTCGGTTGGAAGTGATTTGGGTGTTTTTGTTGGGGATTGGCTCAGGCCTTTTCCTTATTCTGTTTTGGCAGTTTTTTATGGATTGGAATTTTCATGTTGGCTGGCCAGTGCAGCAGTTATGCAAATCCACCCTTATTGGCAGCCAATCATGTTGTTCAGAATGTAGAGGCTGGGTGAGTCTTTGGCAGCCCCGGAGGATGCTGGGAAATGTAGTTTCATTTTTACTCGTTGTTTTGGGGGCCTTTTAGGTTTTGGGGGGGAAAGTTTCTTTGCTACAAACGTACCTTGCTTGAGGCCTATTTCTGTTGGCAAGTTTTGTGTTTCTGCGTTGTAAGGTTTCTCTGTTTGAGGTAGTCTTCACATGACGGCTCTTCCTTTATATATATAGATTGTATATACATTGATACAATATAATACTACTAATGGTATTGTGATATTATAATTGTATATTTGTTTTACATGGGGCAGGGGCGCCAAATAATGTTGGGGGGCGCCAAAATAATGTTCGCTTACCATATAAAATTACCTTAGACCGTCCCTGCACACACACCATTTTCAAACATGTTTATATAGGGGAAAGTGCATATTAGAACGGAAGAGAGAGGATTTGAACTCCTTTTCCCCCTTGGTTTGACGCTTTAGCCACACCGCTCTTCCCGCCCATAATTATGGGGTGTGGATGTTCATTACAACATGTTAAACCATCATATGCCCATAAAATCTTCCATCTGTGGCTATCTAGTGGTCATAACCTCCGTATGGTTTCTAGGGGAGTTTTGCTAAATCCATAGGGTTTGTGTTTGAAATCCCGAGTTTTAAGAAAGCACGAAAAGAGGCCGATTACGGACGTCTCTCTCGTTTGGAGATTCCAATCCCTGTTGACTTTGAGCCAGAGAATAGACCCTGCTTTCAAAACCTTAGGAGTCCAAATACTTGGAATTTTTCTCTCGCTGGTTCTTCCCTCCGCAACTTGGGGCAACTTTCCCGAGCTTCCATCAATCTTGTCCATTGTTTTCATCCTCTTGATTGCAAACCCCCAAATTCCTTGTCACTTGATGTTGGCTCTGATCTGGAACCACTTCTACCAAATGACCCATGGGACCAAAAAAGAGTGAGGTGTATATTATTTTCCTTGGAGGAAAACCACCTTTCCGTTCACACTTTCCGACTCTTTGGCCGAGACAATGAATCCTCTGACTTCTAATAACCTCAAGTGCATTTAAAACACTGGTTCCCAAAGTTTTTTTTGCCAACCACCCCCTTTCCAGAAAAAAAAATTACTCACCGCCCCCCAGGCCCAGATTAACCCCTTTTGGCGCCCTAGGCCAGGGCAGTCCAACTTCTGCCGGCTCAGGGGCCGGACTTCTGGTGAGTGATCACCTGGGGGGCCACTCGACCATGCCCCGGCCACGCCCCCGGCCACACCCCCTCTCCCAAAGCATCAGAACAGCTGTTCTGAGGCTTTGGGAGAGAGGGAGACGTTGCGGGGGGAGCTCTGCCCCCCTCTCCCAAAGCATCAGAACAGCTGTTCTGCCCCCTCTCCCAAAGCATCAGAACAGCTGTTCTGACGTTTAGGGAGAAAGGGAGGTGCCGCGGGGGACCCCCTCCCTTCCAAGGCATCATGGCAGCCGTGGAAGCCGGCAGTTTCGCCGGCTTCAGTGGCTGCCGTGATGCTTAGGGAGAAAGGGAGGTGCCGCGGGGGACCCCCCTCCCTTCCAAGGCATCATGGCAGCCGCGGAAGCCGCCAGTTTCACCAGCTTCAGTGGCTGCCGTGGCGCTTAGGGAGAAAGGGAGGTGCTGCGGGGACCCCTCCCTTCCAAGGCATCACGGCAGCCGTGGAAGCCAGCAGTTTCGCCGGCTTCAGTGGCTGCCGTGACCCTTAGGGAGAAAGGGAGGTGCGCGGGGACCCCCGCTCCCTTCCAAGGCATCAGGCATGGCCGTGGAAGCCGGCAGGCAGTTCGCCGGCTTCAGTGGCTGCCGTGACGGCCAGGGAGAAAGGGAGGTGTGCCCCCCTCCCTTCAAGGCATCATGGCAGCCATGGAAGCCGGCAGTTTCGCCGGCTTCAGTGGCTGCCGTGACGCCTTTAGGGGAAAGGAGGCGCCGCGGGGACCCCCTCCCTTCAAGGCATCATGGCAGCCGTGGAAGCCGGCAGTTCGCCCGGCTTCAGTGGCTGCCGTGACGCTCAGGGAGAAAGGGAGGTGCCGGGGACCCCCTCCCTTCCAAGGCATCATGGCAGCCATGGAAGCCGGCAGTTTCGCCGGCTTCAGTGGCTGCCGTGACGCTTAGGGGGAAAGGGAGGCGCCGCGGGGGACCCCCCTCCCTTCCAAGGCATCATGGCAGCCGTGGAAGCTGGCGGTTTTGCCGGCTTCAGCGGCTGGCGTTACACTTTGGCAGAGAGGGAGGAGCCACTGGGGGCTCCCCATGGCTCCGCCCTCCCTCCCAAAGTGTCACGCCAGCGTCAGAAGCAGGTGACACCACGCGCATGCGCACTTTTTTTTTTGAATTTTTTCCGGGAATTTTTTTGGAATTTTTTTCGGGATTTTTTTTATGGAGGAGAGGAGGGCCACACTTTGGAATTACGCCCCCAAAACAACCTCTACCGCAACCCCCCCCCCACATTCTTTCTTTCCACTGCAAGGAGGAGGAGGCGGAGGGAAGCCCGGCCCCCAGGGCCACTGCCGGGCATGCACAGCACCCTTGTCAAGGAAGGAGGGCGCGAGCACCTCTGCCTCCTCCGCCATGTTCCTGGGTGCCGCGCATGCCCAGCAGCGGCCCCGGGGGCTTTCCTTCCTTCCTCCTCCTCCTCGCGCCCTCCTTCCTCGTGACCCTGCAAGTGGCAACCACCGCCACCAGAATTGCCTCCCCGCCGGGCCTGGGCCCTCCTGCATTGCCCCCAGGGGCTCGGCAGCCATTGCAGGGAGGAGGGGTTGGGGCCAAAGGAGGTGGCGTCACGAGCCCTTGGAAACTTTGAGAACCACTGATTTAGGAGCTCTCCTGTGTGTGCCGCACACCCCATCCCCTGTCCTTGTACGCTTGCACAGTGGAGTTTTAGGATTTGTATGTTATGTTGAGTTGGTATTTTTGTTTTTGTTTTTTTTTGGTCACGCCTTGCACTGTGAGATGTAGTGTTGCCAAATTTGGTGTGATTCCGTTCATTGGTTCTTTTGTTTACTTCAGCCTAATGACGACAGCTCCATATCTATCTATCTGTCTGTCTGTCTATCTATCTCTATCTCTATCTCTATCTCTATCTCTCTCTATCTCTATCTCTATCTCTATCTCTATCTCTATCTCTATCTCTATCTCTATCTCTATCTCTATCTCTATCTCTATCTCTATCTCTATTTATCTATATAGTAAAAATAAATGTTTGCATGTGGCGGCGTATGTGGCAGCTTTCTGATTGGCTTCCAATTTCACAGGCCACTGTGACCTGCATGAGCAACGGACTTGGAGCAAACTTGGCACACATAACCCCCATGACCCCCCTTTATGCCCTGTTGAGGTTTGGGGGAGGGTGGACAATGGATGATGGGTTTTGTAGTACTTTCCAGCCCTTCGGGTCCCACAACCCAATGCGGCCCCCAACAAAGACTGATAAAGACCATACACAGAGTCTCCATGACCCACTTTACATCCTACTGCAGTTTGGTGGAGGGAAAAACCTGGATGATGGATCTTGAAGTACCTCCACTCACTTCCCGAGACCACTGCGACCCTCATCCAATGACTGATTAAGAACAAACTTGGCACACAGAGCTCCCATGACCCACTCTACATCCTGCCGCAGTTTTGAGGAGGATGGACCATGGATGATGGGACTTGCAGTACCTTCACTAACGTCCTGAGACCACTGCAAGCCACATAAAAAACTGATAAAGACCAACCTTGGCACACAATGCCTTTCTCAAATAACCCGGGCAGCGCTGGGTCCCTAAGCTAGTATCTATTATATAAATGGGTTCACGTCATGTGATGTATACCTCAAACAAAGAAACCATACAACGCAGAAACACAATACTTGCCAACAGAAATAGGCCTCAAGCAAGATACGTTTGTAGCAAAGAAACTTTCCCCCAAAACCTAAAAAGGCCCCCAAAACAACGAGTAAAAATAAAACTACATTTACCAGCATCCTCCGAGCAGCCAAAGACTCACCCAGCCTCTACATTCTGAACAACATGATTGGCTGCCAATAAGGGCGGATTTGCATAACTGCTGCACTGGCCAGCCAACATGAAAATTCCGATCCATAATAAACTGCCAAAACAGAATAAGGAAAAGGCCTGAGCCAATCCCCAACACAAACACCCAAATCACTTCCAACCGACAATTTACACCCCAAAAAATCACAGACCATGCCCAAAATTGACAGTAAGGCTTCATTAACTTGATTTCCCTAACTAGCCCTCAGTTACTGGAAAGCTGTTTACGCTCTGAATTGACAGTAAGACTTCATTAACTTGATTTCCCTAACTAGCCCTCACGTACTGGGAAGCTGTTTACGCTCTAAATTGACAGTAAGACTTCATTAGCTTGATTTCCCCAACTAGCCCTCACTTACTGGGAAGCTGTTTACGCTCTGAATTGACAGTAAGACTTCATTAACTTGATTTCCCTAACTAGCCCTCACTTACTGGGAAGCTGTTTACGCTCTAAATTGACAGTAAGACTTCATTAACTTGATTTCCCTAACTAGCCCTCACTTACTGGGAAGCTGTTTACGCTCTGAATTGACAGTAAGGCTTCATTAACTTGATTTCCCTAACTAGCCCTCACTTACTGGGAAGCCGTTTACGCTCTAAATTGACAGTAAGGCTTCATTAACTTGATTTCCCTAACTAGCCCTCACTTACTGGGAAGCTGTTTACGCTCTGAATTGACAGTAAGGCTTCATTAACTTGATTCTCCCGACTAGGCCTCAGCTCATTGGACATTGTGTATGGCCTGAATTGACTGTAAGGCTTCATTAACTTGCTGTTCCTAACTAGGCCTCAGCTCATGGGACATTGTGTATGGCCTGAATTGACAGTAACCTACCTTGGCACACAGAGCCCTGACCATGCATGATGGGACTTGAAGTACCAACATGGAAAATGGGATTTGTAGTACTTCAAAACCCATCATTCCCCACAGACCACTGTGGCCCAGAACCAAGACCAATAAAGACCCAACTTGGCACACCATGCCCCCCATGACCCACACTCCATCCAACTGCAGTTTAGAGGAGGGCACACCGTGGATGATTGGACTTTCTCGCATCTCCTAAAATGGGCACAGCAACGCGTGCCGGGTACAGCTAGTATATATATATATATCCCCCTGGTGGTGCGGCGGGTTAAATGATGAGCTGCTGAACTCACTGACCGAAAGGTTGGCAGTTTGAATCTGGGGAGCGGGGTGAGCTCTCACTGTTAGGCCCAGCTTCTGCCGATCTAGCAATTCGAAAACGTGCAAATGTGAGTAGATCAATAGTAAGATAATGGCGCTCCAGGCAGTCATGCTGGCCACATGACCTTGGAGGTGCCTACGGAAAACGCCACGTTTTCGGTTTAGAAATGGAGATGAGCACCAACCCTCAGAGGCGGACACGACTAGACGAAATGTCAGGGGAAAACCTTTACCTTTACCTTACTCTCTGTGAAAGCCACACTGAGTTTTGTTTAAGATAGGAAAGTGGGGTAATAGCAACAACAACAACAACAGAAAGAAAGAACAACACATAGAAGTGGCTGTAGGAAAGAGTTTTCTACACAACTCTACCCAAGAGAATTTTTGGCACCTCCGTTTCCAAACCTTTGAAGAGTTCAGAGAGGTTGTCACGTCAAAAGAAAGTGCTTTTTTTGTAGCTTCTAATAAATGCCGTGTTATTAGGATAAGTATAGAGCAATTTTTAAGAGCTATAATTAAGGCGTGGAGCTGTTTTTCAAGAGAGATCAACCGGTAGACTTTCCCATTTGAGGTGTGTGAAACAGAGAGGGAGCAAAGAGAGAGACGTTTGGGTTCTTTGTAAGCGTCAAATCACGAGTGGTGAGCTCCCGCTGTTAGCCCCAGCTTCTGCCAACCTTGCAGTTCGAAAACATGCAACTGTGAGTAGCTCAATCGGTACTGCCTCTGTGGGGAGGTAAATGGAGCTCCATGCAGTCATCCCAGCCACATGACCTAGGATGTGTCTACGGACAACGCCGGCTCTTTGGTTTAGAAATGGAGATGAGCACCACCTCTCCGAGCCTTTATCTGTGTTTCTGTGTTATCGGTGTTTCGCTGTTTCGAGGCATTGAATGTTTGCCTTTATGTTTGTGTGTATATGGGAATCTGGCCATATCTGGCATGTTGCTGAATAGGGAGTGCTGTGTTTACAGGCTTCTGCGCCTGCGCACAGGAGCTTCTGGGCATGCGCGGAAGGGGGGACGCGTGCCGAATAGGGAGTGTTGTGTTTACAGGCTTCTGCGCCTGCGCACAGGAGCTTCTGGGCATGCGCGGAAGGGGGGACGCGTGCCGAATAGGGAGTGTTGTGTTTACAGGCTTCTGCGCCTGCGCACAGGAGCTTCTGGGCATGCGCGGAAGGGGGGACGCGTGCCGAATAGGAGTGTTGTGTTTACAGGTTTCTGCGCTGCGCACACAGGAGCTTCTGGGCATGCACGGAGGGGGCATGCCGAATAGGGAGTGCTGTGTTTACAGGCTTCTGAGCATGCGCACAGGAGCTTCTGGGCATGCGCAGAAGGGGGTGCATGCCGAATAGGGAGTGCTGTGTTTACAGGCTTCTGCGCCTGCGCACAGGAGCTTCTGGGCATGCGCGGAAAGGGGGACACATGCCGAATAGGGAGTGTTGTGTTTACAGGCTTCTGCGCCTGCACACAGGAGCTTCTGAGCAGGCGCGGAAGGGGGGGACGCATGCCGAATAGGGAGTGTTGTGTTTACAGGCTTCTGCGCCTGCACACAGGAGCTTCTGAGCAGGCGCGGAAGGGGGGGACGCGTGCCGAATAGGGAGTGTTGTGTTTACAGGCTTCTGCGCCTGCACACAGGAGCTTCTGGGCATGCGTGGCGGAAGGGGGGCGCATGCCGAATAGGGAGTGTTGTGTTTACAGGCTTCTGCGCCTGCGCACAGGAGCTTCTGGGCATGCGCGGAAGGGGGGACGCGTGCCGAATAGGGAGTGTTGTGTTTACAGGCTTCTGCGCCTGCGCACAGGAGCTTCTGGGCATGCGCGGAAGGGGGGACGCGTGCCGAATAGGGAGTGTTGTGTTTACAGGTTTCTGCGACTGCGCACAGGAGCTTCTGGGCAGGCGCGGAAGGGGGGGCGCGTGCCGAATAGGGAGTGTTGTGTTTACAGGCTTCTGCACCTGTGCACAGGAGCTTCTGGGCATGCGCAGAAGGGGGGACGCGTGCCGAATAGGGAGTGTTGTGTTTACAGGCTTCT
Organism: Anolis apletophallus; assembly: GCA_030556195.1. Classification (NCBI taxonomy): domain Eukaryota; kingdom Metazoa; phylum Chordata; class Lepidosauria; order Squamata; family Anolidae; genus Anolis; species Anolis apletophallus. Next base: position 37,751 of record JARBWK010000051.1, read on the forward strand.
GCGCCTGCACACAGGAGCTTCTGGGCATGCGCGGAAGGGGGGACGCGTGCCGAATAGGGAGTGCTGTGTTTACAGGCTTCTGCGACTGCGCACAGGAGCTTCTGGGCATGTGCGGAGGGGGGGTGTCGCCAAAACAATGTTTTGGGGCGGGGCGTCAAAATAATGTTCGCCTACCATTTAAAATTACCTTAGACCTCCCCTGATCAGAGCGTTTGGCAGCCGGAGGCGGAGCCAACCTGCATGCGCGCCGGCCGCTCGCAGCAATGGCGGCTGCGGCCAGAGGCGCCCTTGGCCACGTGGCACCCTGAAGCGGCCGCTTACTTTGCCTCCACTAAGATCCACCCCTGCGCTACATCTAAAGCCAGTATTGAACCTTGTTTTTGCGTGGATCAACCAGCCCTAATACCTATGCTCTTTTTTGGAAAGACCACAGGAATGGTTGATCGCAAAGGCTCTTCAAGGCTAATTGAAGCCAGATCTGACTTTTGAACCCGAGTGCACTCAAGATACTTTCAAGTGTGCTCTCCTACCGTGACGGGGCTCTTCAGGGACTGCTCCCCGCTCACGCCCCAGTCACTTTGAATTCAGGGCAACCTTTCAATGACGCTTTCATTGGGGAAAGCACCATCTTTCTCCCCCGTCCACTCCCGACTCCATTTAGTGACATCGGTTGAGAAGAATGGCTTTTTCAGAAGCTGCCAATGTAGATCATCGCTGACTGTACTTTGGAACCAAAGCTGGCTTCGTTGAGGGGGAAAAGTGGGACATCAATCAAACGAACGCACTGCACGTTGCCCTTGAACGCTGTAAAGAAATGACTATAAAAAAATTTTTTGGGAGAAAAGCAGGATCTAAACCAGTGTTTCTCAACCTTCCTAATGCCGCGACCCCTTAGTCCAGTTCCTCATGTTATGCTGACCCCCAACCACAACATTATTTTTGTTGCTATTTCATAACCTCCTTCTTCCGGAACCGGCTACAACGAGGGAGGAGGGGCAAGGATGTCTCCGGGGGTTCCCCGCTTCTTTGCGGGGTTCCTCAGGGGGCTATTCTCCCCCCCCTTATTTAACATCTATATGCGACCACTTGCCCAGCTGGTGCGTAGTTTTGGGCTGGTGTGCCATCAGTACGCTGATGACACCCAGCTTATCTTGAAGATGGAGGGCAGCCTCGAATCCGTACCCGATAATTTCCATCGTTGCCTTGAGGCCGTCACTGGATGGCTGCGAGCCAGTAGGTTGAAGGTGAATCCGGCCAAGACGGAGATCCTGTGGCTGGGTCCTCCGGGCTGTAGGGATGTTCAGCTTCCAACCCTGGACGGCGTGACATTATGTCTGTCGCCCTCTGTTAAGAGCTTAGGAGTAACCTTGGACCCCCTGTTGTCGATGGAGGCCCACGTCTCCAGCGTCAGCAGGGTAGCATTTTTCCATCTTCGCCAGGCGAGGAAGCTGGCCCCCTATTTGCGCGACTTAGCCACAGTGGTCCAAGCCACGGTCATCTCGAGGCTGGACTACAGTAACGCTCTTTACATTGGCCTTCCTCTGTCGGTAATCCGGAGACTCAAGCTGGTGCAGAACGCCGCAGCAGCGACTCCTGGCGGGGGTCCCGATTGGCCACCACATCACGCCAATCCTGCGCGATCTGCACTGGCTCCCAATTGAATGCCGGATTGCCTTCAAAGTCTTAGTCCTGACTTTTAAGGCCTTACATGGTCTGGGGCCAGTGTACCTGCGGGACCGCCTTGTCCCATATCATCCCACCAGATCACTGCGCTCCGAAGAGCTAAACCTCCTGGTCATCCCAAATGTGAGGACCTACCATCTGTCCGCAACCCGCCGCCGGGCTTTCTCTGTTGCAGCCCCTACCATGTGGAACGCACTGCCCGCCGGCATCCGTGCCACCCAGGGCCTCCTCCCGTTCAGGAGAGCAGTCAAGACATTGCTGTTCCAACAAGCCTTCGGAGTTAGCTAAACTGTAGCTCCCACCGCCTGGCTGTCAGCCCACTGCGACTCCATTTGTTGCTTCAACTGTTCTAATTGTCATTCCATCTTAATGGTATTACTGTGGCTTATGAGTTATCTGACAATTGTATTTTACGAACTGTTGTAAGTTGCCCCGAGCCGTTTTGGGGGGGGGGGGGACAGACAAATGCGAAAAATAATAAATAAATAAAGACATAACTGTCATTTGCTACCGTTAAGAATCGTAATGAAAATAGTAGGGCTGTTCTACAATTTCGGATATGCCCGAATTTCAGAAGTTTTTCGGACACTTCTGACTTTTAAAAAAGCAATTTCGAGGCAGCCCTCCCAACAGGAATTCCGAAATCCAAAACTCCGAAATTTGAATTCCAAAATTCGAAACTCCAAATTTTGGAATTCCAAAATTCCGAATTTCAGAATTCCGAATTCCAAAATTCAGAATTTCAGAATTTCAGAATTCTGAAATCTGAAATTCCAAATTTCAGAATTCTGAATTCCAAAATTCAAAGAATTTCAGAATTCAAATTTCAAATCTCCAAAATTCCGAATTTCAGAATTCCGAATTCCAAAATTCCAAATTTCAGAATTCCAAAATCCAAAATTCCAAATTTCAGAATTGCAAAATCCGAAATTCCAAATTTCAGAATTCCGAAATCTGAAATTCCAAATTTCAGAATTCCGAATTCCGAAATCCCGAATTTCAGAATTCCGAATTCCGGATGTCATTTCTGAATTTTCTTGCTGATTGATCATTGGCTGATGGCTAACAGCTGACTTTCCCTTCTGCTGATTTATTTGGCCATTTTTTAAGACTTCCGAATTTCAGAAATACTTCCGAATCAATTTCGAAATATTCTGAAATTTTTCCGAAAAGTCTGTATAATCCGAAACGACACCTACAATTAGATCCAAAACATTTTTTTCTTGGATCAACCAGCCCTAGTAAATATCTGATATGCAGGATGTATTTTCATTCACTGGATGAAATTTGGCACAAATACTTGATACGCCCATATTTGAATACTGGTGGGGTTGTGTGTGTGTGTGTGTGTGTGTGTGTGTGTGTGTGTGTGTGAGGGGAGTTGATTTTGTCATTTGGCAGTTGTAGTTGCTGGGATGTATAGTTCACCTACAACCAAAGAGCATTCTGAATGCAACCAAACTTCCCACACAGAACTCCCATAACCAAGAGAAAATGCTATAAGAGTTTGGTGGGCATTGACCTTGAGTTTTGGAGTTGTAGTTCACCTACATCCAGAAAGTCCCGTGGACTCAAACAAGGATGGATCTGGACCAAACTGGGTACGAATACTCAATATGCCCAAATTATGGAGTTTGGGGAAAATAGACCTTGACATTTGGGACATTGTAATTGCTGGGATTTATAGTTCACCTACAATCAAAGAGCATTCTGAAGCCCACCAACAATAGAATTGGGCCAAACTTCCCACACAAAACCCCTATGACCAATAAAAAATACTGTGTTTTCTGATGGTCTTTGGTGACCCCTCTGACACCTCCCTGAAAGGATTTGGTGAGCATTGACCTTGAGTTTTGGAGTTGTAGTTCACTTACATCTAGAGAGCCCCGTGGGCTCAAATAATGATGGATCTGGACCAAACTTGGCACAAATACTCAGTATGGCCAATATGCTGTTGTTGCTGGGATTTAGAGTTCACCTACAATCAAAGAGCATTCTGAACTCCACCCACGACAGAATTGGGCCAAACTTCCTCCACAGAACCCCTTGCCTTGAAGGGGTCTCACTGGCACAAGCCTCCCTCCACCTTCACATGCTCTCCCTCACCTTCGTATGCCCTTGACATTTGGGAGTTGTAGTTGCTGGGATTTATAGTTCGCCTACCATCAAGGAGCATTCTGAACCCCACCAATGATGGAATTGAACCAAACTTGGAACACAGAACTCCCATGACTAACAGAAAATACTAGAACGGGTTAGTGGCCATTGAGTTTGGGAGTTGTAGTTCACCTATATCCAGAGAGCACTGTGGACTCAAACAATGATGGATCTGGACGAAACTTGGCACCATTACTCAATATGCCCCAATGTGAACACTGGTGGAGTTTGGGGGAAATAGACCTTGGCATTTGTAGTTGCTGGGATTTATAGTTATACAATCAAAGCATTCACACCACACGACATCAAAGATGCATTCTGAATCACCCATGCCCAATTTGATGGGGATTTTAGAACAAGGAGCAAACTTGGATTGCAAACAGAACTCCCATGGCTAACGGAAAATACTACAAGGGCTTAGTGGACACTGAGTTTGGGAGTTGTAGTTCACCTACATCCAGAGACTCAAACAATGATGGATCTGGACGAAACTTGGCACCATTACTCAATATGCCCAAATGTGAACACTGGTGGAGTTTGGGGGAAATAGACCTTGGCATTTGGGATTTGTAGTTGCTGGGATTTATAGTTCACCTACCATCAAAGAGCATTCTGAATCCCACCAATGATGGAATTGAACCAAACTTGGAGCACAGAACTCCCACGGCTAACGGAAAATACTAGAAGGGGTTAGTGGGTCCTGAGTTTGGGAGTTGTAGTTCACCTACATCCAGAGACTCAAACAATGATGGATCTGGACCAAACTTGGCACCATTACTCAATATGCCCAAATGTGAACACTGGTGGAGTTTGGGGGAAATAGACCTTGGCATTTGGGATTTGTAGTTGCTGGGATTTATAGTCCACACACATTCAAAGAGCACTCTGAACCCAGCCCACGATGGATATGCACCAAACTTGGCACGTTACGTACATGGCCAATATTGAATACTGGTGGGGGTTGAGGGGGCCGTTTTTTTTGAATTCTGGGATTTGTAGTTCACACACATTCAAAGAGCACTCTGAACCCAGCCCACGATGGATATGCACCAAACTTGGCACGTTACGTACATGGCCAATATTGAATACTGGTGGGGGTTGAGGGGGCCGTTTTTTTGAATTCTGGGATTTGTAGTTCACCAAGAACAAAAAGGAAGAGGAGGACAGGGGAACAGATCACCAGCCAAAAGGGTTTCTAAGATCATCAGAAATATGTATTTCCTGGTGGTCTGGGATTTGTAGTTCACACACATGAAACTCCCTCGTGAACCCAGCCCCGATGGATCAGGACCCCAGATTGAGGAATACTGGAATACTGTTGAACGAATTCTAAATTTTGAATGAGGAAGGGAACAGATGGCTAAGATCATCAAGAGCCTCAGTGAGAAGTATCTGATACTGGCTAAATTTTGGTGAGGTGAGCCTCGCAGGTGAGGTTTCGCATGTGCGGAATCGAAGTGATTTGTCAAAACCCATAAGTCACGGCGAGCCGTTGAAATACCTTATCCCTCGGTTATCTTTCAAGGGCTTATCTCCACCCCAGAGATTTATGCTCCCATGCTTCAGGGGAGAAGGTTGGAGGGTAACTGTATGGTAATTGTCGGGATCCCAGATGCTTTCGGGACCTGCGGCTTTGGCTTATTTATGGCCAAAGTTAGCTTGTCCGATGGGCTGATTCCCCCTTTTTTGTGAAGGAAGTGAGAACGTTTTGTCTTGACTGCCTTTGGCATGATGGAGCTTGCCTATGGAGGAAATAAATCTTCCGGACACCATGGCTGTGGGTTGTAGGACAGTTGAATGTCGCTCTCGTAAAACTCTCTCTCTCTCTCTCGGCATGACTTCGCGAGCGAAGATTCTTAGGAAGGACTCATCCCACGCTTCTTACAAGCGCGTTGATGACTAAAAAGGCCAATCTGAGATAGGCAAGTCCGGTTGCAGAAAGCACAGCAGAAAGTCTCCTCGGGTGACGTTGTTTCCAAGTTACAATTCTTTCTGCGTTGTCGTTTCTCTTTGAGACTTGTTCGGCGTGTCTTCTCGAAAGAGGCTGCAGCATTGTGGATAGTAGGCATGAGAAAAAAGATGTGAAAATGAAAAGAAATCGGAAGGGATTCGTATGTATGGGACTTTCAAGTTTATACGGATCGCAAGGCCAATCCCGGAAGTGGACTTTCTTTTCCGCACCCCCTGGGCCCAAAATTTCGTTAGATTATTAAATATTTCGGATGCCCCCCCAACAGGAAAATTTCCCCCTCCAAAATAGCTTTGCAGACATAACTCACAGTCAAATCGGGGCCTTTCCATGCTTGGAGCCTAATTAGAGTGAAAGGCCTCTTCCAGGAAGTGAAAAAAGGAGCCGGAACCATAGCACGGAGAGGAGAAGGAAGAGTTCAGAATCAAGAAAAGCCATAGAGTTCAAACGGAGGTCCTAGACTGCTATGGTAAAACTGAATGGGAAAAAAGCTGGAGTGAGGAGAACTCTACAGATTAGCAAGGCCTGCACCAGAGGTATTTAATAATATTAATAATAATATATTAATGCATTATATCTCCTGCAAGGAAACCAAGGGAAATGTTGCCCTTGATTTGCCTGTGCTTAAAACAGTATCAGTCCTGTTTCCCTGCTTTGCCTACTTTAGAACTACTAACGAATTTCGTTAGTAAGTACGTTAAATTTTAAAAAATTTTGGAATTTTTTTGTAAGTCTTTCTATTACTAATAAAAAAATCCCCCCATTAGATTTTTGATTCCCTATTTTTGGGTTCGAAACCATGCCTAGTGGAGAGTGCGTCTCCATGCCTCCCGATGTGAGGCCAGGGTGGACCATTGTTGGTGATCAATCTGGCCGAACCTGAGATGTTGTTTCAGGGAGTCCTTGTATCTCTTTTTGGGGGGCACCTCTCTTGCGCTGACCCGTGGCGAGTTCACCATAGAGTAGTATCTTTGGGAGGCAGTGGTCCTCCATCCTAGAGACGTGCCCTGCCCAGCGCAGCTGTGTTCTCAATAGCATGGCCCAGGCATGTAGCCGGGGGCTAAGGGGCTTCAGCCCCGAAAATTCTCAGGGTGGTCCGAGAAGGCCTTACTGGTACATTATTTAAAACCAGTGTTTCCCAACCTTTTTTGAGCCGCGGCACACTTTTTAACATTAAAAAAATCCGAGGGCACACCACCAACCAAAATGACACAAAATGACACTCTAACACAGTAAAGAACGGGTTGTGGGGGTTGGTGGCTGGGAGAAACTGCTGGGAGTGCCAAAGCCAGGGAGGGGGCGGAGCCAGGCTGTGCCATGCCCCGCCCCTACCCCCGGCTTCACCTCTCCCAGCAGCTGCTCCAGCCGTGAGGGGGCACTGCCAAGCCAGCGGTGCCAGAGCCAGCACAATGCTGGCTTGGCACTGTCCCTCAAGGCTGGAGCAGCTGCTGGGAGTGCTGAAGCCGGGAGAGGGGCTGAAGCCAGGCCGTGCCATGCCCCGCCCCTCCCTCCCCAGCTTCAGCTCACCTACAGGCCGCGCCATGCCCCGCCCCCCCCCCAGCTTCAGCCTCCTACAGAGGAGGAGCATGAACGGTGAACGGGCTTCATTGGGTGGGGCTCCTCCACGCGGTTTCAGCGAGCGAGGGGCGAGAGTCATGGTGGGAGTCATGGCGGATTGGAGGCTGGCTGGGGAAACAGCCAAAGGAGGCGGCGCCCCGGTCCCTTCTTCTTTTTCTTCGTCACTGCCCGGCCCTTCCTCCTCCTCCCCCAAGCAGCAGGAGTTCGCCAGGAAGGGGTGCAGAGATCTTTTCTCGCGGCACAGCAGGAGGTCCGTCACGGCACACTAGTGTGCCACGGCACACTGGTTGAGAAAGACTGATTTAAACTGGTATGTTTATTCATATCATGATCTGATCACCATGCTCATTATATCCCACCTTCATGGGGTTATTGGGATAACAATACAAAAGATTTCCTAGGGTAAACCCTCTTCCACCCAGTCTCACCCCGAACCAAACTCAGCCCCCCAACCAAAATCCGGGCTACGGCCCTGGCAGGGCCTCAATGCTGGTGACCCCTGCTTGCTTAAGGACAGCAACATTCGTCACATAGTCGGTCCAGTGTATATTTAGGATTGTGCGAAGACAGCGCTGATGAAAGCGTTTGAGGAGTCGTAGTTGTTGGCGATAGGTGACCCATGTTTCAGACCCATAGAGGAGAATAGACAGTATGATAGTTCTGTACACACTGATTTTGGTGCTTTGCCTCAGGTGCTTGTTGCTCCAGACCCTTTTGTGAAGCCTTCCAAATGCACTCTATGCCTTTGCTAATCTGTGATCTATCTCTTTATCGATCTTGGCGTCTGAAGAGATGATGCTTCCCAGGGAGGTGAACTGCTGAACGGACTTAAGCACAGATGTGCCTATGCTGACGTGAAGATGATGGTGTTCTTCCTGTGGTGCAGGCTGGTAGAGGACTTCCACTATATTATATTATAGTGTATATATTTTTTTATTTATTTAAAACTTTTGTACCCTGACCTTCTCACCTCTATCGAGGGACTCAGACCGGCATAACAGCAAAAAATTCAATGCTATACAATTTAAAAACAACTAGAACAACATATTAAAATACATAAAACCCAGCATAAAACCACATCGCCATTAAAACAATTCCGCTCGATCTGTAAACGTGGTCATACATTCAGACAATAGCCCATCTCAGCCTATTCTGGGAAGGCTTGGTTCCACATCCAGGTCTTCACCAGCCTCCTAAAGGACAACAGAGAGGGGGCAGATCTAGCATCACTTGGTAGAGAGTTCCACAGCCGAGGGGCCACCACAGAGAAGGCCCTGTCTCAGATTGGCCTTTTTAGTCATCAACGCGCTTGTAAAAAGCGTGGGATGAGTCCTTCCTAAGAATCTTCGTTCACGAAGTAATGCCGAGAGATAATATAATAATTATGATATTAATACTAATAATATATGAATATTTCTTGATATATTAATATGTTAATATTAATGATGTGTAATATATAGTAAATATATATAAAGGAAGACCCGTCATCGAACGACTGCCAGAGGCAGAGAAACCTTCCAAGGCAGAGACACCAAACTTGCCAACAAAAATAGGCCTCACGCAAGGAAGGTTTTTAGCAAAGAAACTTTCCCCCCCAAAACAACAATTAAAAAAACTACATTTCCCAGCATCCTCTGCGGCCGCCAGCGAATCCCATTGGCCAACATCGGCCCACACAAAATGCAGGGAGGTTGAGTTCCCATAGTAACGGTGGGCGGAGCCAGCCAAGGCTAGGTTAGAATGCTGAGTGAATTGGATTTAGTCAGTTGGTGTTTATGGGTTAAACTGTCAAGGCCAAGCTCTAGGAGGGAGCAGGTTCCCACACTCGAGAAACACAATCCAAAAGACCAAGCCAGCACAAAATACCACGCATGACAGCCACACAACTCGCGATGCCTACCTCTACAGACCCACAACACAACAGACACACAACACACACAACACATACATACCACTGCTAAACAGAAACCTACACAGTACAACCAACTAACACAGGAGGACATAACAACTACCAGGAGGACATAACACTAACACAAATAGGGCACCAGGGACACAGGCAACACTGACAAACACATACCGCCGGAATAACACAAACTTGCAACCCCCCCAAAAAAACATACAATACTGCAACACAAAAACCCACCCCAACCAAAATTCACAACAAACACCACTGGCAAAAGCAACACCCCTCCACATCACAACCAGCACAAAGCCAGACTGAGACAACTATGTCACCACAACACACACAAAATACACCCCACAAATACCTGACAACTTCCCCAACACAAAACCCAGGACTGCACTCACTACTCACCACCACACACACCTCCAAATACACACACGTCCCAGGCACAATACTCCAGCAATTCCTACCCACACAACACAACACAACTTCCTATCACAACCCATCCCCCCAACCTTACGGGACCCCACACACAACACCTACCACCACCACAAACAAAAACCAACTCCACCTATACTCCAACCACAACACAACACAACACTGCACTGATACTCTACAAACACGCACAAACACCCAAAACACCCCACCCACACAAGCATTCCACAACATGCTACCACCCACAATGCCACCACACACCCACTAACTCATCAAAAAAGTAATACCAACATACAACACAATACGCACAAACACAACCTTGCATCTACTGCTCAACCCATTTGTATGCCATTCCTTCCTTCAACACCACACACCGACAACTCCACAGGACTCCAACATCCCACCCACCAGAACAAACCCACAACGACACAGCCATGACCCCACCAAGACCATAAGTAACATCAATTCCAACCCTTACATACTCAGACTTTCTCGCATCTCCTAAAGAGGGCACAGCAACGCGTGCCGGGTACAGCTACCGTGTTTCCCCGAAAGTATGACACCCCCGATTGTAAGACGTATCGGGGTGTCAGGGGGGTCGGCTAATGTAAGCCGTACCCGAATGTAAGCCGTACCTGGTCGCCGCCGCACCGCAACCAGCCCATCACCTCCCGGCGCACCTTTCTGCTAGGCCTCTCCAAGGAAGGGAGGGAAGAGTCCCAGAGCGTGGCTGCGGCGTCGCGTCACTCTGACGGCGTCGCCGCCAGCCACCTCTGGGACTCTCCTCCCTCCCTTTGTCTAAGGAAGGGAGGGGAAGAGTCCCAGAGGCGTGGCTAAGCGGTGCTGCGTCAGGTGACGCGTCGCCGCCAGCCACGCCTCTGGGACTCTTCCTCCTCCCTCCTTTGTCCAAGGAAGTGAGGGGAAGAGTCCCAGAGGCGTGGCTAAGCGGCGCTGCGTCAGGTGACGGCGTCGCAGCCACGCCCTCTGGGACTCTTCCTCCTCCCTCCTTTGTCCAAGGAAGGGGGGGGAAGAGTCCCAGAGGCGTGGCTAAGCGGCGCTGTGTCAGGTGACGCGTCGCGCTTAGCCACGCCTCTGGGACTCTTCCTCCTCCCTCCCTTTGTCCAAGGGAGGAAGGAGTCCCAGAGGCGTGGCTAAGCGGCGCTGCGTCAGAGTGACGCGTCGCGGCAGCCACGCCTCTGGGACTCTTCCTCCCTCCCTCCCTTGTCAAGGGAGGGGAAGAGTCCCAGAGGCGTGGCTAAGCGGCGCTGTGTCCAGAGTGACGCGTCGCCCGCTAGCCACGCCTCTGGGACTCTTCCTCCTCCCTCCTCTTTGTCCAAGGAAGGGAGGGAAGAGTCCCAGAGGTGGCTAGCGGCGCTGCGTCAGAGTGACGCGTCGCCGCAGCCACGCCCTCTGGGACTCTTCCTCCTCCCTCCCTTTGTCCAGGAAGGGATGGGGAAGAGTCCCAGAGGCGTGGCTAAGCGGCGCTGCGTCAGAGTGACGCGTCGCCGCTTAGCCACGCCTCTGGGACTCTTCCCCCTCCCTTCCTTGGAGAGGCCTAGCAGAAAGGTGCGCCGCGGAGGTGTGCCGCGGCCAATGGGCCAGTTGCGGCGGCGGCGTGATGACGGCGGCGGCGGCATGGCCGTGGCGACGGGGTACGTCTTTGTTATATAAGACGTACCCGAAAGTAAGACGAGGGGGACTTTTCGGGGGAAAAGAAAGTAAGACGCTGTCTTACTTTTCGAAACTCACGGTAGTAAATAAATAAATAGATAAATAATGTAGATTAGAATGTAGTTCAGCCTTTAGGTGCGGCCCTCCATAATATTTTTTGGCTTTCGTGTGGCCCCTTGGAAAAAATAATTTCCCACCCCCGATTTAACTAAATGTTTTGTTTGACCATTTGGCTTTTTGAGGGAATAGGTTTCAGCACCTTGGAGAGTGCCTTTACAGTTCAGATTCAAACCTGGCGTGGGCTTCCTGTCTCCGGCATTGGAATCTGCAGTTGACAACCTTATGCGTTTTGTGGCTGGATGTTTGTGCTGTCATGTGCGTGAAGGCAATCATGGTCATACGGGATCTGCTCCGGGTTTTAGTCCGAACTGTAAAAGCATTCTGAATTTTTGCGGGGAGGGGAAAGCAGTGCATAACTCATTGTTTTCGTCTTCGGCTGACTTGATTACCGCTCACCGCTTTGCCCGCCCAGTTCATTTCGCATCCACCCGAGGAGTAACCTCTGATTGTCCCCCCCCCCCTCGTTTCTCTCTTCCCCCGTTAAATAAAAATAGGCCATACATAATTAAAGGCACCGGCGCTTGAACGCAGCAGAAAGACACTCTGTATAATTTCCTACTTAGCGCTCAAAGGCCTCCTTTTATTAACTGCGATGAAGATAACTTTTGCTTACTTGGCTCATTTCATCAACCCCGACGAAAATGGCGTTCGTTTTGGCCTCTCCATTTCGGCAGAAGCAGGAATTTCAAAGCAAGCTTTATCGCAGGGGTCGGGAACCTATGGCTCGGGAGCCAGGGGTGGCTCTTTTCATGATTGCATCCAAAGGCGGTCTAAGGTAATTTTAAATGGTAAGCAAACATTATTTTGGCGCCCCCAACATTATTTTGGCGCCCCCAACATTATTTTGGCCCTAAAAAATTATTTTGCGCCCCCACATTATTTTGGCGCCCCTAACATTATTTTGGCGCCCCCCCCACATTATTTTGGTGCCCCCCCAACATTATTTTGGCGCCCAAAAATTATTTTGGCGCCCCCACATTATTTTGGCGCCCCTAACATTATTTTGGCGCCCCAAACATTATTTTGGCACCCCAAACATTATTTTGGCCCCCAACATTATTTTGGCGCCCCCAAATTATTTTGGCGCCCCACATTATTTTGGCGTCCCCACATTATTTTGGCGCCCTAACATTATTTTGGCGCCCCACATTATTTTGGCGCCCCCAACATTATTTTGGCGCCCTAAAATTATTTTGCCCCACATTATTTTGGGGCCTCTAACATTATTTTGGCGCCCCCAACATTATTTTTGGTGCCCCCAACATTATTTTGGTGTCCCCCTACATTATTTTGGCACCCCCAACATTATTTTGGCGCCCCTAACATTATTTTGGCGCCCCTAACATTATTTTGGCACCCCCCAAACATTATTTTGGTGCCCCCCACATTTTTATTTTGGCGCCCCACATTATTTTGGCGCCCCAAACATTATTTTGGCGCCCCCACATTATTTTGGCCCCCAACATTATTTTGGCGCTTCCCAACATTATTTTGCGTGCCCCCATACATTATTTTGGCACCCCCAAACATTATTTTGGCGCCATCTTTGCTATCTCTATCTTTGCTCTGCTTTGCTGCGGCAGCGGCTGGGTTCGCTTTGTCATCCCCTGGGCTGGGTCCATTGGGCCATTCCATCTTGGGATCCTTCCTCTCTTGAGGATGTCGGCCTCCATCTTGGTTCGCACCTTGTCTTCTTGAATTTCATTTCAGTTTATTTTAGTGGTTTTTATTATTACTTTATAATAATTTTATATAATAATATAATTTATAATATAATGTTATATTATATTATAATTTCAATATATTATAATGTCTATATATACAGGCCCAGATCATGCCCTTTTGGTGCCCTAGGCCAAGGGCTCTGCCCTGTCCCGCCCCCAACTGCCCCGGCTCCACCCCGGCTCCACCCCGCCGCGGATCTGCCCCTGTCTCCACCCAGCCCCCAGCTCCGCCGTGCCCCCGGCTCTGCCCTGGCTCCACCTCGCCCCCGGCTCCGCCCCACCCCCGGCTCTGCCCCCAGCTCCACCCTGTCTCAGCTCCGCCCTGCCCCGCCCCCGGCTCTGCCTGGCTCCGCCCGCCTCCATCTCTGCCCCCACCTCTCCCCTGTCCGCAGCTCTTCGCTGCACCTCCCCCGGCTCTGCCCTGGCTCTACCCCGCCCACGGCTCCACCCCACCCCGCCCCCAGCTCTGCCCCCAGCTCCACCTGCCCCCAGCTCCGCCCCACCCCGGCTCTGCCCCTGGCTTCACCCTGTCCCCAGCTCTGCCCTGCCCCGCCCCCGGCTCTGCCCTGGCTCCACCCCGCCCCCGGCGCCACCCCGCCCCCGGCGCTGCCCCCAGCTCCACCCTGCCCCCAGCTCTGCCCTGCCCCCGGCTCTGCCCCCGCCTCCTCGCCAGAGCGAGGAGGAGGAAGAAGGAAAGGCCCACCCGAAGGACACGTCGGCAGCAGGGGCGCACGTGGGAGGTGCGCCTGTGCAGAGGGAGTGGGGCATCTGCGGCCATGTGGTCCCAGCCAGCACTGGCCCCGCCCTCCCGGCCGCCTGCCCAAGCACTTCTCCTTCCCAGGCGGCGCATGCATCCCGACGGGGCGCCCGTCCCTCCCCGAAGGGAACCCCACTTGGCGCTCCCTCCCACCCTTCCTTCCTTCCTGCGGCGGGTTTTGGGAGTGAGTGTGGTGAGGAGGCGGAGCCGTGGGCGGGGGCAGAGCCTTTGGAGCAGAGCAAAGAGGGGGGCGGCGGCACGCGCATGCACACTTTTTTTGAATTTTTTTGAATTTTTAAAACTTTTTTGGGGAGTCTGAACCTGCTGCCCCTCCATGGCTGCCGCCCTAGGCCATGGCCTAGGGTGGCCTTATGGGTTATCCGGGCCTCTGTGTGTGTGTGTGTGTGTGTATATATATATGTATATATATATATATATATACACATACTACTAGCTGACCCGGCCACGCTTCACTGTGGCTTTTTCCTTCCTTCCTGGTATACTTTCCTTCCCCCTCCTTCCATCCATCCGGTCACGGCGCCGTCGTAGGGAAGCCCCCCCTTCCGCCCCCCCTCCCTGCCTGCCTCCGGGTGCAGAAGAAGGAGGAATCGGTGAGCGAGGGCTGAGTGCGAGGGGCTGGGGTTGGGGGGCTGAGTGCGCCGGCGCCATTGGTGATCAGGGCTTCCCCCTCGTGGGGGAAAGACTGACTGACTGACTGACTTTATTATTTCTGAGTCGCCCTCCACGTTAGTGCTCCGGGCGACTTACACAGAGGCCATTGCCATTCACCAAGCGCCGCTACGGCAGGTTCCGTTGCCCGTTTTTGGGGGGTTATGTTTGGGGGTCTTGCGAGGTATCTAGGGCGGGTTTTGTGGGCCCTGTAGGTACCTCGTGGTATTTTGGAATGTGTTGGGTTGTTTTCGTGCTTCTGGGGCTTATAGTTTTCCTGCCTATTTGCCCCATCGCACAACCACTCTCTTTTTATATATATATAGATAATATAATAATTATGATATTAATGCTAATAATATATGAATATTTCTTGATATATTAATATGTTAATATTAATGACATGTAATATATAGTAAATATAGTAAATAAATAAATAAATAATGTAGATTAGAATGTAGTTCCACTTTTAGGTGCGGCCCTCCCTCATATTTTTTGCCCACCCCTGCTCTCCAGATCTCTTGATTACATGTATATAAAGATCAGCGAAGGTACCAAGGTACAAAGAACTTCCTAACTGTGGATATACCAAAGTAGGAATTACATTCCCACGGTGCATACAACCAGCTATTTGGGAGAATGGGGAGAACCATGTGCCTCACGAGGCCATGGCGAGCACCCAACTATGCCCTCGGGAGAGGAGGACTGGTTCTTCCGCTACTGAACGACACGCACCCAAAGTACTTCAAGTCCCGAGGGGTTCGGGGCGGGGACAAGCTGTCAGTCTGGCTTTCTCCCGTCTCCCAAAGCAGTTGCTCTACTCCGAACTCAAGAACAGAAAACAGAATGTTGGTGGGCAGGAAAAGAGATCGAAAGATGGGCTCAAAGCCAACCTTAAAAACACGGATAAGTGGGAAGCCCTGGCCCTTGAGTGCTCCAGCTGGAGGTCAGCTGTGACCAGCAGTGCTGTAGAATTTGAAGAGGGACGAATGGAGGGAGAAATAGAAGAACAGGCATTGCTGAAAGAAAATCAACATGGTTTCTGCAAAGGCAAATCATGTCTTACTAACTTGATAGAATTCTTTGAGGGTGTAAATAAACACATAGATAAAGGGGACCCAATTGATATTGTTTACCTTGACTTTCAAAAGGCTTTTGACAAAGTCCCTCACCAAAGGCTCCTAAATAAGCTCTTCAGCCATGGACTCAGGGGACAGGTCTTGTCCTGGATTGGAACCTGGCTAAACCGTAGGAAACAAAGGGTGGTAATAAACGGACACTTCTCTGGGTGGAAAGAGGTGAGAAGTGGCGTACCCCAAGGTTCAGTTTTGGGTCCGTTACTTTTTAATTTATTCATTAATGACCTGGATGTAGGAGTGAATTCTGAGGTAGCAAAGTTTGCAGACGACACTAAACTGTTCAGGGTAGTTAAAAATGAAACTGACTGTAAAGAGCTCCAGAAAGATCTCTCGAAATTGAGTGAATGGGCAACAAAGTGGCAAATGCATTTTAACCTAAACAAGTGCAAAGTCATGCACATCGGGGCAAAGAACCCCAACTACACCTACCAATTGATGGGGTCAAAGCTTTCCGAGACAAACCAGGAAAGGGATCTTGGGGTCTTGGTGGACAGCTCAATGAAGATGTCAACCCAGTGCGCAGCAGCAGAAAAAGCAAATTCTATGCTTGGCATGATCAGAAGGGAATCGAAAATAGGTCAGCAAATGTTGTATTGCCTCTCTACAAATCGATGGTAAGGCCACATTTGGAGTACTGTGTACAATTCTGGTCTCCGCACCTCAAGAAGGATATAACGGAACTGGAAAAGGTACAGAAAAGGGCAACAAGAATGATCCAAGGGATGGAGCGGCTCCCTTATGAAACCAGGTTGCAACGCCTTGGTCTTTTCAGCCTTGAAAGACGGCGTCTAAGAGGTGACTTGATCGAAGTGTATAAAATCATGCATGGGATAGAAAAGGGGAATAAAGAAAAAATATTTTCCTTGTCACACAACACTAGGACTAGAGGGCACTCCCTGAAGCTCCAAGGTAGGAAGATTAGGACTAATAAGGGGAAATATTTCTTCACCCAGAGGGTCATTGGGTTATGGAACTCACTTCCAGAGGAGGTTGTGACAGCGGTCAGCCTGGACAGCTTCAAGGCAGGATTAGACAGATTCATGGATACCAAGTGTATCGGCAGTTACTGAAAAGGACATTCAAGTGCCACCTCGGAGTTGGTTGAGGTAGGCAGGGTTTCCCTGGGTACTGGTTGTGGGGGTCGGGAGCAGGTCAGGGTTTTGCCTCCCTTCTTCTGCTCGAGATCCCCGTGTACAACTGGTGGGCCACTGTGTGATACAGAATGCTGGACTAGATGGGCTGAGGCCCGATTCAGCATGGCTCTTCTTATGTTCTTAAATAGAGAAATGCCCAAAGGGGAAGGAGCCTCAAGCCAACCCTAACGGGACCGCCTTCCACCTGGAAACCAATGCCCTCTGCAAGAGAACATGCAGATAGGGCTTCACAGTCACCTACGTACCCACGGCCAGTACTTGGAAGGTGATCCTATTTGGACAACAAGGGATTGCCTAAGTAAAAGTGCTTGGGCTATTTGAAAAAGGCATTGTTTGGTTTGCGATGTTAGGTAATATCATTTAGTTAGTTACCGTAGTAACACTATTTATTTAAAAATGAGTTTTTTATTTTGTTTTTTAATTAATAGATCTCTTCTCTATCTATATCTATCTTCTATACATCATATATATATATATAGCGGAATGTGTGTATGTATGTATGTTTGTATGTATGTATGTATGTGGGTGGGTTTGTATGTATGGGCCGGCGCTCTGATTGGCTGCCACTTTCACAGGCCACAGCAACCAGCGCGGGTGATGGACCTGCACCAAACTTGGGACACATAACCCCCCTGACCCCATTTACGTGCTGGTGTGGTTTGAGGGACGTGACACATGGATTATGGGATTTGTAGTACTTTCAAACACTTTGGTTCCCACAGACCACTGAGGCCACCAAAACGGACCAATACAGACCACACTTGGCACACACATTACCCACTCTATGTCCTGGTGCAGTTCGGAGGAGGGTGGACCACGGATGATGGGACTTGCAGTACCTTCAGTAATTTCACGATAGCACTGCAACTCCCAATAATGATGGATCAAGGCCAAACTTGGCAGACAGAACCTCCATGACCCACTCTACACCCTGGTGCTGTTTGGAGGAGGGTGGACCACGGATGATGGGACTTGCAGTATCTTCAGTAATTTCATGATACCACTGCAACTCCCAATAACGATGGATCAAGGCCAAACTTGGCAGACAGACCCTCCATGACCCACTCTACACCCTGGTGCTGTTTGGAGGAGGGTGGACCACGGATGATGGGACTTGCAGTACCTTCGGTAATTTCATGATACCACTGCAACTCCCAATAACGATGGATCAAGGCCAAACTTGGCAGACAGAGCCTCCATGACCCACTCTACACCCTGGTGCTGTTTGGAGGAGGGTGGACCACAGATGATGGGACTTGCAGTACCTTCGGTAATTTCATGATACCACTGCAACTCCCAATAACGATGGATCAAGGCCAAACTTGGCAGACAGAGCCTCCATGACCCACTCTACACCCTGGTGCTGTTTGGAGGAGGATGGACCACGGATGATGGGACTTGCAGTACCTTCGGTAATTTCATGATACCACTGCAACTCCCAATAACGATGGATCAAGGCCAAACTTGGCAGACAGAGCCTTCATGACCCACTCTACACCCTGGTGCTGTTTGGAGGAGGGTGGGCCACGGATGATGGGACTTGCAGTACCTTCAGTAATTTCATGATACCACTGCAACTCCCAATAATGATGGATCAAGGCCAAACATGGCAGACAGAGCCTCCATGACCCACTCTACATCCTGGTGTTGTTTGAAGGAGGTTAGGCCATGGACGATGGGACTCGCTGTGCCTTCACTAACTTCCTGACACCACTGTGAGCCACATAAATAACTGCTAAAGACCAACTACTATGTTTCTCAGAAAACCCGGGCACTGCCGGGTCCCCAAGCTATTATTTATATATTTATTTATTATTTCGCATTTGTCTGTCCCCCCCCCCCCCCAACAGCTCGGGGCGACTCACAACAGTTCGTAAAATAAATTGACAGATATCTCATAAACCACACTAACACCATTAGAATAGAATTACAATTAGAACAAATGGAGTCGCAGTGGGCTGTCAGCTCAGGCAGGCAGCGAGCTACAGTCTAGTTAACCCCGAAGGCTTGCTGGAACAGCAATGTCTTGACTGCTCTCCTGAACGGGGGGAGGCTCTGGGTGGCACGGATGCCGGCGGGCAGTGCGTTCCACAGGGTTGGTGGCTGCAACTGAGAAAGCCCGCCGGCGTGTTGCGGACAGATGGTAGGTCCTCACATTTGGGATGACCAGGAGGTTTAGCTCTTCGGAGCGCAGTGATCTGGTGGGATGGTATGGGCCAGGGCTGTCCAACTTCTACCGGCCCAGAGGCCTGAATTCCGGTCACTGATGACCTGGGGGGCCGAAGGGTCTGTCCCTGCCCGGCCCGCCCCGCCCCCTCCCCGGCTCCATTTATTTACAATTCATAAGAGGCATCCATACAATCAAATATAATCTTTTACTAAGGGAAATGCAGGGAGGGGAATACATAAGGGGCATCCATACACAATTACATAATAATAACATAAAGGTTAGCCTACCTTCCCAAACGCGCAGGATCCAGGAGTAGCGGACCACGAGCAGAGGCGACGACCGACCGAGGCAGCAGCCGAGAAGGTCTAAATCGCGTCTGCGTGGGCCGCAGGGATTAAGTAGCCGAGATTTTGGGAACAGGGTATCGCGAGAGACTCACGGAAGCCACACGGATTTCGCTCTCAACGCAGGCGTGATCTCACATTGAGAGCGAATCCCATGTGGCTTCCGTAATCTCGCGATACTTGCTCTGGAACCCGGAAGTGGGTAATTTTTAAAAAATATTATTATTTTATTTATTTTATTTGTATTTTTTACTAAAAAGCTTAGGGGGCCACAGGGAAGGGGCTGGGGGGCCTTATACGGCCTCCCGGGCCGCCAGTTGGACAGCCCTGGTATGGGCCAAGGCGGTCCCGCAGGTACACTGGCCCCAGACCATGTAAGGCCTTAAAAGTCAGGACTAACACTTTGAAGGCAATCCGGCATTCAATTGGAAGCCAGTGCAGTTCGCGCAGGATTGGCGTGATGTGGTGGCCAATCGGGACCCCTGCCAGGAGTCGCGCTGCAGCGTTCTGCACCAGCTTGAGTCTCCGGATTACCGACAGAGATAGGCCAATGTAAAGAGCGTTACAGTAGTCCAGCCTCGAGATGACCGTGGCTTGGACCATTGCGGCTACGTCGCGCCGGGACAAGTAGGGGGCCAGCGAAGATGGAAAAATGCTACCCTGCTGACGCTGGAGACGTGCGCCTCCATCGACAACAGGGGGTCCAGGCAGGGGCGGTCCTACAAGGTAGGCCAAGTAGGCAGCTGCCTAGGGCGCCATCTGGGAAGGGGGTGCCATCCTGGCCCTGCCGAAGTTCCTCAGACAGCGCTGCAGCTGCCTGCTTTGGGCCCCGGCCTTGTGTGCTCCGACGCCGCTTCTGGGCATGCGCTGAGGTTTTTGCGCAGGCGCAATTGCTCCAGAGCTGAAGTTGAGCGCAGGAGCAACTGCACATCCGCGAAAACCTCCGTGCATGCCCAGTAGCTCCCTTGCGCAGAAGCCTATAAGCAAAGCACTCCCTATCGGGCAGGCAGGGAGTGCTTCCCCTCTCCTTTTGTCATTGGCGCATGCATTTGCAGGGAAGGAGAAAAGAATCAGTGAAGGAAGTGTAAGTGAAGGAATGAATGAAGGGCCTTCCTCCTCCTCCTCTGTGACCTCTTCTCTCCCTCCTTCCTTTCTTCGGCTCTATTTCTGTCTAGACCTGAGGGGCCTGAGGCTATGAGGAGTTGTGGAAGTTGGAGTCCAAAACACTTAGAAGGAGGAGGGCCCAAGTTTTCCCAGACCGCGCTGCCTGTATTCGACCTCATTTGAACATTTTGGCTGTTTTTCTATTTACATTTACATTGGGATCCTAATTTTGGACTTATGGGAGACTCCTATGGATTATGAGACGGGTGGTAGGTAATATATTCTGATTTTGATGCATTTACGTTGCATTTCTTGTTGGTTATTATACAGTTCTGCTTAATATTGTCATACAATATAATACAAATACAATATAACAATAGAATAATGATACATTTATATTACATGTAATATTACAAACAATATTGCAGTATAGTGGTATTGTACAAAATAGTAATATATAGTATTTTATTTTACTTTATTTTGGGTTATTTGAGTTTTATAGAGTCATGAAAATATTTAGTAGAGGATAATTTTATTGAAATAAATAATTTTATTTATTATTTTATAATAATAATATAATGGAATGTTATATTGTATTATAATGTCAATATATTATAATATAATTATATTGTAATGTAGTATAATTATGATATAATATAGTATGAGTATGGTATAATATATTGTATATACATTGATACAATATAATACTACTAATGGTATTGTGATATTATAATTGTATATAGTATTTGTTTTTCATGGGGGCAAAATAATGTTTTGGGGGGGCACCAAAATAATGTTCGCCTACCATTTCAAATTACCTTAGACCGCCCCTGGGTCCAGGGTTACTCCTAAGCTCTTAACAGAGGGCGACGGACGTAATGTCACGCCGTCCAGGGTTGGAAGCTGAACATCCCTACAGCCCGGAGGACCCAGCCACAGGATCTCCGTCTTTGCCGGATTCACCTTCAACCTACTGGCTCGCAGTAAATAAATAAAATACATTTCTGTCTCAGACACATTCCCAGCAAAAGCATGGCCAGACATAGTTCATTTTCCCTTCGATCCTCTCCTCCAAGTAAAACCCCTTTCTCTCCCCCCCAAGGAAAGGGAACTGTCCATTGTCCCTATCACTCCAAATCCAGATGCCCGGCTCTGTTTTACAGTGGTCCTCGAGTTTTCTGATGAAAACAGCACTATTCAGCCGCTCGGTACAATTTACAACGGCCATAACCTTTTTGACGGTTCAGACTTTCCTCAAAGTTAAACAGGGCAGTAATCGGGTACTTAGCCCTGTAGGAAAACACGCTCAAAAATGCAACAGAAAATAAAAAATTCGGAGAAAGGCGGAGGCGAACGACGGGGGCGAAACAGTCCCTCGCCGGTCTCATTTAAGGGATTTTGTTTTTGTTTTTTCGGGAAGACATTAAGCATGTTTGATACAAACCAGGTATTTCATATGGAGCCACTTTATCCCATTATCCCGCAGTTAGGCAAGTCATCTTGGGTTGTTTATTCGGATTGGTGGCATTTAAATAAAACCATAACGACATCAAGGCTTGCAGAAAGAAAGATAGAGAAAACCCTAATGCAGGAAGAGACAAAGAATATGGATTGCTTTGACTCCACATTCTTCCTTTCTTCTCTCTCTCTCTCTCTGCGTTTTTGGTCCTTTATCCCAGTGTTTTTCAACCTGTTTTGAGCTGCGGCACACTTTTTACATTTACAAAATCCTGGGGCACACCACCAACCAGGCATGTAGCCAGGGGGGGGGGCTAAGGGGCTTCAGCCCCCCCCCCCGAAATTCTCAGGGTGGTCTGCGAAAAGGCCTTACTGGTACATTATTTAAACTGTTATGTTTATTCATATCATGATCTGATCACCATGCTCATTATATCCCACATTAATGGGGTTATTGGGATAACAATACAAAAGGTTTGCTAGGGTAGACCCTCTCCCACCCAGTCTCAGCCCCCCGAACCAAACTCAGCCCCTCCGAATCAAAATCCTGGCTACGGCCCTGCCACCAACCAAAATGACACAAAATGACACTCTCACACAGTAATACATATAGTTAATATGTTTTTCAATGTATTTATACACTCACTGTGAAACCTGGGCCTGTTTCGATGAACACAACATAGACATCCTGGCAGGAATGGCAGAAAGACACAAACTTCCCACACAGAACTCCCATAACCAAGAGAAAATACTATAAGAGTTTGGTGGGCATTGACCTTGAGTTTTGGAGTTGTAGTTCACTTATATCCAGAGAGCACTGTGGACTCAAACAATGTTGGATCAGGACCAAACTTGGCATGAATACTCAATTTGCCCAAATATGAACGCAGATGGAGTTCAGGGGAAATAGACCTTGACATTTAGAATTTGTAGTTGCTGGGATTTATAGTTCTCCTACAATCAAAGAGCATTCTGAACCCCAGCAATGATAGAACTGGGCCAAACGTTCCACACAGAACCCCCAGGAGGCAAGAGGAGGTCTCTACTTGGGGAAAGGGAAGCAGGTCTTCCCAATGCATGGAGAGGGAGAGACCAAGTACACAATGGGTGGGGAGGGGGGTGGTTGTAATTTTGTGCCTTTATTGAGGTAGGTTTCTTAAGGTTTTT
Source organism: Anolis apletophallus (assembly GCA_030556195.1). Classification (NCBI taxonomy): domain Eukaryota; kingdom Metazoa; phylum Chordata; class Lepidosauria; order Squamata; family Anolidae; genus Anolis; species Anolis apletophallus. The sequence goes on from JARBWK010000051.1 coordinate 60,953, forward strand.
ATACTTCAGCACACTAAACTCTCCCCCCTCACCTCCTGGAGGTTCCAATTTCCCGCGGCACACATGATGATCACTCACGGCACACTAGTGTGCCCTGGCACACTGGTTGGGAAACACTGCTTTATCCATTCCTTTCTCCCGCTTTCCGATATTTATCTGGACATATATATGAATCAGTACGTGTAACTGGGAATACACAGATAATAAAGCTATTTATTTATTTATTACTAGCTTGGGGACCCGGCCCTGCCCGGGTTATTTGGGAAAGGCATTGTGTGCCAAGGTTGGTCCTTATCAGATGTTTACGTGGCTTGCAGTGGTCCCAGGAAGTTAGTGAAGGTACTGCAAGTCCCATCGGCCATGGCCCATCCCCCTCCCAACAGCACCAGGATGTAGAGTGGGTCATGTGGGCTCTGTGTGCCACGTTTGGTCTTGATCAATCATTGGGTGAGGGTCGCAGCAGTCTCAGAAGGTGATTGAAGGTACTTCAAGTCCCATCATCCATGGTCCATCCTCCTTCAAACTGCAGCAGGATGTAGAGTGGGTGATGGGGGATCTGTGTGCCAAGTTTGGTTTGCATTGGTCATTGGATGAGGGTCGCAGTGGTTTCAGTAAGTGAGTGAAGGTACTGCAGATCCCATCATCCATGAACCATCCTCCTTAGAACAGCATCAGGATGTAAGTGTTCGGCAGGAGGGGGAAGAAAGGGCGCGAAGGGGAAGGAGGAGGAAGAGGTCTCTGTCAAAAGCTGGCATGGGCAAACTTGGGCCTTCCAGGGGTTTTGGACTCCAACTCCCACCATTCTTAGCAGCCTCAGGCTCTTTTCCTTTCCCCTCCTCAGCCACTTAAGCAGGAAAGGGCCTCAGGCTGTTAGGAATGGTGGGAGTTGAAGTCCAAAGCACTCAGAGGGTTATTTGAGTTTTATAGGAGTAATGAAAATATTTAGTAGAGGATAATTTTATTTAAATAAATAATTTTATTTATTTTATTTATTATTTTATAATAATATAATAGAATGTTATATCATAATGTCAATATATTATAATGTAATTATATTGTAATGTAGTATAATATAATTATGATATAATATAGTATGAGTATGTACTATAATATATTGTACTAGCTGTACCCGGCACGCGTTGCTGTGCCCTATGTAGGAGATGCGAGAAAGTCTGAGTATGTAAGGGTTGGAATTGATGTTACTTATGGTCTTGGTGGGGTCATGGCTGTGTTGTTGTGGGTTGTTCTGGTCGGCAGGATGTTGAAGTCCTGGGGAGTTGTCGGTGTGTGGTGTTGCTGGCGTTCTGCAGAGCTTGTGGATATGCAATGTTTTTTGTCTTTCCATCTGCTGTGTTGATGTAGAGGTTGATGCTTGTGTGGGTGGGGTGCTTTGGAAGTGAGTGGAGGTACTTGAAATCCCATCATCCATGGTGTGCCCTCCTCTAAACTGCAGTTGGATGGAGTGTGGGTCATGGGGGCACTGTGTGCCAAGTTTGGTCTTCATCGATCTTGGTTCTGGGCCACAGTGGTCTGTGGGGAATGAAGGGTTTGAAAGTACTACAAATCCCATATCCATGGAGGTACATCAAATCCCATCATCCATGGTCCACCCTCCTCCAAACTGCAGTAGAATGTAGCGTGGGTCATAGGGGCTCTGTGTGCCAAGGTAGGTTACTGTAAATTCAGGCCATACACAATGTCCCATGAGCTGAGGCCTAGTCAGGAACAGCAAGTTAATGAAGCCTTACTGTCAATTCAGGCCATACACAATGTCCCATGAGTTGAGGCCTAGTTGGGAGAATCAAGTTAATGAAGCCTTACTGTCAATTCAGAGCTTAAACAGCATCCCATTAAGTGAGGCCTAGTCGGGGAAATCAAGTTAATGAAGCCTTACTGTCAATTTTGGGCATTGTTTGTGATTTGTAGGGGTTTAAATTTTCTGTGGGAAGTGAATTGGGTGTTCGTGTTGGCGACTGCCTCAGCCCTTTGCCTTATCCTCCTCTGCCAGTTTATTATGGGTCGGAATGTTCATGTTGGCTGGCCAATAGAGGCGTTATGCAAATACTCCCTCATTGGCAACCAATCATGTTGTCAGAATGTAGAGGCCGGGAGATTCGTTGGCAGTCGCGGAGGATGCTGGGAAATGTAGTTTTGGTGTAGTGTTGTTTGGGGGCCTTCTAGGTTTTGGGGGGGGGAGTTTCTTTGCTAAAAACCTACCTTGCCTGAGGCCTATTTTTGTTGCCAAGTTTGGTGTCTCTGCCTTGTAAGGTTTCTCTGCCTAGGACGGTCGTTCCATGACGGGACCTCCTTTATATAATAGATATACATTGATACAATATAATACTACTAATGGTATTGTGATATTATAATTGTATATTTCTTTTACATGCGGGGGCACCAAAATAATGTTTGGGGGGCGCCAAAATAATGTTCGCTTACCATACAAAATTACTTTAGACCAGTGTTTCTCAACCTGGGGGTCGCGAGGGGATGTCAGGGGGGTCACCAAAGGCCATAAGAAAACACAGTATTTTCTGTTGGTCATGGGGATTCTGTGTGGGAAGTTTGACCCAATTCTATTGTTGGTGGGGCTCAAAATGTTCTTTGATTGCAGGTGAACTATAAATCCCAGCGACTACAACTCCCAAATGTCAAGGTCTATTTTCCCCAAAATCCACCAGTGTTCACATTTGGGCATATTGAGTATTCGTGCCAAGTTTGGTCCAGAACCATCGTTGTTTGAGTCCATAGCACTCTCCAGATGTAGGTAAACTACAATTTCAAAACCCAAGGTCAGTCCCCACCAAATTCTTCCAATATTTTCTGTTAGTCGTGAGAGTTCTGTGTGCCAAGTTTGGTTCAATTCCATTGTTGGTGGAGTTCAGACTGCTCTTTGATTGTAGGCGAACTACCAATCCGAGCAACTACAACTCCCAAATAACAATATCAATCCCATTCCCAACCCCACCAGCATTCAAATTTGGGCATATTTATTTATTTATTTCGGGATTTTACCCCGCTCTTCTCAACCCCCAAGGGAGGACTCAGAGCGGCTTACAGTACGGCACAATTCGATGCCCACATAATAACAATCTAAACCCCAAAACACTTCAACAATTAAAATACATTAAAAATACATTAAAATACAACTACCTTAGCACCATACACATTCACTCTGGATTAAAACAATGTTCAGTCCATAAAAACATTGGCCATAATCACCCACTTTCATTAAAACTAATCTAAAATGCTGCCTTGTGCTGGTGTACGAATGCCTGGTCCCACAGCCAGGATTTTACTTTTTCCTGAAGGCCAGGAGGGAGGTGGTGGATCGTACATCAATAGGGAAGCGCATTCCACAGGCGGGGAGCCACCACCGAGCAGACCCTCTCCCTCGCCCCCACCAGCCTCATCTGAGACGTAGGCGGAAGCGAGAGCAGGGCCTCCCGGATGATCTTAGATTACGGGTGGGACATAGCAGCTGATGCGTTCGGACAAGTAAGCTGGGCCAGAACCGTATAGAGCTTTAAAGGTCAAAACCAGCACTTTGAATTGAGCCCGGAATTGGACAGGCAGCCAGTGGAGCCGACACAACAGGGGGGTGGGATGCTCCCTGTATGTAGCTCCCGTTAGCAATCTGGCTGCCGCCCGCTGGACTCATTGCAATTTCCGAACTGTCTTCAAAGGCAGCCCCACGTAGAGTGCGTTGCAGTAATCTATTCGGGATGTGACCAGAGCGTGGACGACCGTAGCCAGATCAGACTTCCCAAGGTACGGGCGCAGCTGGCGCACGAGTCTTAACTGTGCAAAAGCTACCCCGGCCACCGCTGAGACCTGGGGTTCCAGGCTCAGGGATGAATCCAGGATCACCCCCAAGCTGCGAACCTGCGTCTTCAGGGGGAGTGTAACCCCATCCAACACAGGCTGTAACCCTATGCCCTGTTCGGCCTTTCGACTGACCAGGAGGACCTCTGTCTTGTCTGGATTTAGTTTCAATTTGTTAGCCCTCATCCAGTCCGACATAGCGGCCAGGCATCGGTTCAAGGTCTGGACAGCCTCCTTGGTGACAGGTGGGAATACCAGGTATTTGTGCCAAATTTGGCCAGTGAACGAAAGTACATCCTGTGTATCAGATATTTACTATTCATAACAGTAGCAAAATTACAGTAAGTAGCAACAGAAGTAATTTTTATGGTTGGGGTCACCATAACATGAGGAACTGTACTAAGGGGTCGCAGCATTCGGAAGGTTGAGAACCACTGCTATAGACCGTCCCTGCACACGGAGTGTATAAATACATTTAAGAACATATTCACTATATGTATGACTGTGTTAGAGTGTCATTTTGTGTCATTTTGGTTGGTGGTGGGCCCCAGGATTTTGTCAATGTAAAAAATGTGCCGCGGGTGAATAAAGGTTGAAAAACACTGAGTCATTGGGTATGAGACTGGTATTGGATCGGTGCAAGTGTCTGGATTTCGCATTGGGCCGAGATGCTCCCGGGAGTGTGACTCTCTGTCCGGGGCCAGCCATGTTCTCACGAAGCGGAGGGCAAGTCGAGGAGAGGAGGGGTTGCTGGGTCCCGAGAGATTTATCTTGTCTGTTGGCTGACAGTCAAGGCAAAATGATTGCCAAGGCAATCTGGCAGTTTTTAATCATTTTCTCTCTTCCTGCCTCTCTCGGGGGAGACAGCAGCGTTTAGCAGTCTGCTCAGAAGGACCTTGGGGCAAATTTCAGCAGCGGTGGCTCTGAGGCTCGATTATTAGCTCTGCTCTTAGGAGCGCCTTTGATCTTTCCCCGGGACCCGCGTGAAAAATTAACACCAGCCGTGGCAGATCGGTGGCGGCGGGGCATTGGAGCGCAGGAGCAATGCAACTGTAATTACTCCATTGATATTCCTTCCACAATAACGCTGTCATTGGCCATTTACATAAACTTGGGTTTTATTCCCTCTCCCTCTCCGCAAAGCAAAGGAAGGAAATCTGGACAGCTACCGATCTCGTACAGTTTTGTCCCACTTTAAAACCACTGAGCTAGGCCCGGATTTATAAGGCCACCTAGGCCATGGCCTAGGGCGGCAGCCATGGGGGAGCACCAGGTCCGGACTCCCCCAAGTTTTTTAAAAATTCCAAAAAAAATTCCAAAAAAAATTCCAAAAACAAATCCAAAACAAATTCCAAAAACAAATTCAAAAAAAATTTCAAAAACAAATTCCAAAAAATTCCCAAAAAAGTGTGCATGCGCGCGCAGCGAAGTGACCATCCACGGGCCGCCCCCCGCCCCCTTCTGCTCTGCTCCCCTCAGCTCCTCCCTCCCATGCTACTCCGCCGGCCCCCACCCCCTCTTCCTTCAGTGAAGGAAGAAGGGCGGGACCGAGGCTGACGGGAGAGAGGAGGGGGCGGAGGGACGTCCTAGGCCCCCTCAGCCATGTCGCCGGCCCCGCCCCTCTTCCTTCAGTGAAGAAAGAGGACGGGACCAACGCTGACGCGAGAGAGGAGGTGCAGAGGGAGCCCTAGGCCCTCCTCGATCGCCCTCGCCTCTCTTCCTTCACTGAAGCATGAAGGAAGTGACCACATTGACGCGAGAGAGGAGTGGACGGGAGGGAAGTCCCCAGGGGCCCTCCTCGGCAGCTGCGCTGCCCTGCCCCCTTCCTTTCAGTGAAAGAAGAGGGGCGGACCGACGTTAGACGCGAGAGAGGAGGGGGGGGCGGAGGGAAGTCCTAAGCCCCCGCTGCTTGTGCTCGCCCGCCTCTTCCCTTCAGTGAAGGAAGAGGACGGGACCGAGCTGGGACGCGAGAGAGAGGGGGGGCTGAGGGAGTCTCAGGCCTCCCGCAGCCATGGCGGTTCGCCTCTCTCTTCCTTCAGTGAAGGAAGAGGGGCGGACCGACGCTTGACGCGAAAAGAGGAGGCTGGAGGGAAGTCTCAGTCTCTCTCAGCCATGCTGCTTCGCCTCTCTCTTCCTTCAGTGAAGGAAGAGGGATCGGACCGACGCTTGACGAGGAGAGGAGGGGGCGGAGGGAAGTCCTAGGCCCTCTTCGCTGCTTGCGCCGGGCTCCGCCCTCTCTTCCTTCAGTGAAGGAAGAGGGATTTCACCGACGCTGACGCGAGAGAGGAGGGGCGGAGTGGGAAGTCCCAGCCCCCCTCGCTGCTATGCTTGGCTCGCCCCTCTTCCTTCAGTGAAGGAAGAGGGGCAGGACCGACGTTGACGCGAGAGAGGAGGGCGGCGGGAAGTCCCGCCGCACCTCCTTGTTGCCAGAAAGGGCTCCCGCCTCTTCCCCAGTGAAGGAAGAGGTAGGGACCGACGCTGATGCAAAGAGGAGGGGGGTGGGCGAGTCCCGCCGCCTCTCTCGCAGCCGGGTGCCAGCTCTCACCCCCTCTTCCCTTCAATGAAGGAAGAGGGACGGGACCGACGCTGACGGAGAGAGGAGGGGCGGAGGGAAGTAGAGCCCTCCCCGTTGCTCACGTGCCGGCCCCGCCCTCTTCCTTCAGTGAAGGAAGAGGGCGGAACCGACGCTGACGCTGAGCGAGGAGGGACGCCTGCAAGCGGCCCCCGCCCCCGCAAGCAGCCCTGCCCTCGCAAGCGGCCCTGCCTCGCAAACGGCCCCACACCTCGGGCGGAGGCGTTTCCAGAGTGGCCTATAGGCGCCACAACCGGTTAATCCGCTCATGTACTGAGCTGCTGAACTGCTGGACCGTATGGATCGCCTGGCGGTTTGAATCTTGGGAGCAGGGTGAGCCCTGCTGTTAGCCACAGCTTCCGCCAACCAAGCAGTTCAAGATATGTAGATAACAGGTACCGCTGACAGGAAGGCAACACGCCTATGCATTCATGCCGGCCACACAACCTTGAGGTGTCTAATGACAATGCTGGTTCTTTTGGCTTAGCACCAACCTCCCAGAGTCGGACACGACTGGACTTAACAAGGGAAACCATTTTTAAAGTGATTTTTTTGAACTGCTAGGTTGAAGCTGGGGCTAAACACAGGAGCTCTCGCCTGTCCTGCGGATTTGAACTGCTGACCTTCCAGCCAGCAAGTTCAGCAGCTTAGCCATTTAACCTGCTAGCCTGCCCATTAATACATTGCTATCTCAAATTATGGCTGAGATGCCATTGTTGCTCCCCTCTCCACAGAATGGACTTGAATTATCCAAGTCATATCAAATCCATGGGAACCCCAGTGGTGCAATGGGTTAAACCTTATGCCGGCAGACTGAAAGACTGACAGGTTGGAGGTTGAACTGGGCGAGAGCGTGATGAGCCTCTGTCAGCTCCAACTTCCCATGCGGGGACATGAGAGAAGCCCCCATAAGGATGGTAAAACATCAAAACATTGGGGTGTTCCCTGAGCAGGCAATGTTCTTGCGGACGGCAATTCACACTAGAAGCGACTTGCAGTTTCTCAAGTCGCTCCTGGTGCACGCACACATTGATCCATTCCTCCGCCAGCGGTCTCAGCAGGTGAGGAGGGGCGAGGTGGTCTCCGAGGGCTCCCCACTACTCTGTGGGTCCCCAGGGGCCATTCTCTCCTCTGTTATTTAACAATTTACATGCAGCCGCTGCACAGCTGGAAAGTGGAGTTATGGGCTGAGTGTCACCAGTACGCCTGACGACACCCAAGCCTATTCTGAGGATGGAGGGCAGGCTGGTTCTGTCCCATAATTTCCAACACTGCCTCGGTTGCTACTGGATGGCTGCAGCCAGTAGGTTGAGGGTGAACTGCCAAGACGGAGATCTTGCGGCTGGGTCGCCCGGTGATGTTAATGTCCAGCTTCCGAGCCTGGACGGTGCGGGTGTTATGCCCATCACCCAGAAGAGCCTGGGGTCCATTTGACTCCCAGCTGACCATGGAGGCCCAGGCCCTGCGGTCAGCAAGATCGCTTTTTTCATGCTACAGGCAAGGAGGCTGGGCCCCTATCTCTCTTCCGGGAAATCCATCTGGCCACGAGGATCCAAGCCACAGTCATCTCAAGGCTGATTACTGCAACGCGCCTACGCTACCTTCCTCTGTCGGTGACCCGAAGCTCAGGCTAGTGCAGAACACTGCCGCCGGTTTCCTGTCTGGCAACACGCCAGCTGGCGCCACATAACACCTGTTTTGCAGGATCTGCACTGGCTGCCAATTGAGCACCGGATCACCTTCTAAAGTGTTGTCCTCACCTTTAAGGCCTTACACGGCCTGGGCCAGCGATATTTGAGGGACCGTCTCACTCCCATATTGCTCCTCCGAGATCACTCGGTCTGAGGACTCCATCTCCTGGAGATACCTTTCAGCTAAACTCGCAAGGCTGACTGCTATACGCCGGAGGGCTGTGCCTTCGTCATAGCACCTACGCTGTGGAACGCCCTCCCGGCCGGAACTCGGCTATGAAGGACTTGCTCCCGCTTAGACGGGCCCAAAACATACCTGCTTAAGCAGGCCTTGGGTGAGTAAGTCCTGCCCATGCCCCGCCATCTATTCCTTCCTTCTGAGGATGATGTGCTGTTCATTGTTTTAACTGTGTTACATTACTGTACTGTTGTTGTTTTTAATTGTTTTTAACTGCTTATTGCCTGTATTTTACTGTGCCCTTCGGCTCTTGTAAGCCGTCATGAGCCTCAGGGAGTCAAGTGCATAGTAGTCTGATAATAAAATAAATATAAATAAATAAATAATTTGGCTCAAATTTGCCTTCTGACTTATACATAAGTTTGACATATAGATATCATTTGTTGCCACTGTCCCGTATTATACGGACGTCCCGCATTTTTGCCTCATTTCATGTCCCATATTTTCAGCCCTGTCCCGTATTGACAGGGCAGGACAGGTGGCAGCAGGAAAGGGGAATTGCCATTCATTTTGGGAGCTGCAGTTCACCCGCACCCAGAGAAACTCAGGAGTGTCCCCCCCCACGACAACGGACTGGACTTAGACTTGGTACAGAGAAACCTCATAAACCAACTGAGCATACTGGAGGGGCTTGGGAGGGAACTGACCAACATGGCGGGTGGCCTTGAAGACGCCCAGCCAACCCATGTGCTGGGGCCCCAGGAAGAATGGCCACCTGAAACAGTCGACTCGGAAGGCCCCGCCTCGGAAGTCTCTGCATCCTCTGCACAGTCCCGGAGCGAGGCCCCTGGAAGAGGAAGAGGAGGAACCGTCGCCGGAAACGGAAGGAGGGTGCCCACCGACATCGCCAACTAGGGTCCGGAGGCCAGCCCTGCCCTCGCCGGGGAGATCGACTTGAGCGATGCACCCAGAACTTTCTCGACCAGATCACAGCAGGACGACAATCTGTGGACAGATGAGGCCTTGAGGACGTTTCACCTAGGACGCTCTGGAGCCCAGCTACAAACGGCGAGGCTCCAGGGGCCATACCAGTCCCCTCAGCAGGGACCAGGAAAGACACTACACTGGCAGGTCTGGCCTCCCCAGCGCTGATCCCCGACTGAAGTTGGCGGCCTCCACCCCGTCCGGAGTGGCTGCATCGACGCTCACGTGGAGACATCCTGCCTGCCCTCCCCTTCGATGGCAGTGTCTTGACTGTCACCTCTTTTGACACTACCCACCCCTCTCCACCCCCTCCCCCTCCCCCTCATGTTCTCCCCCTTGTCGTATATACTATGTTGTCTTACTGTTATTTTGTAAGTCGCCCGAGCACTCGGTGAGGGCGACCCAGAAATAATAAAGTTCTATTCTATTTTTGGGAGTTGCAGTTCCACATCCAGGTGGCGGTGAAGAGGGAGGGAGAGAAGGACCTGGCATTGGTTGTCCTGCCACTCCCAGAAAAGGCCAAGTCTGCCATCTCCCCCGGTTATAGTGTGCATAACATTGCTTCTCTGGCACTCACACCGCCAAGCCACGCCCCTCCTCCCTACCCTCCAGCAGGGCCCCGCCTCCGCCAGGCCACCTCCTAATGAAGCCACTGAGTTTGTTCTTCACGGCAGCCCCCACCCACCCACCCATCCACCACCCACCCGGGGATCCACCCACCCGGGATCCACCCACCACCCACCCGGGATCCACCCACCCACCCGGGATCCACCCTACCTGCTGGCTTTGAAGTGGGCTTACAGGTAAGACTGTAGGCTCCCATCACTTCCGCTCCCGCCGCCCGCCTCACCCCCCTCCTTCCTTCCGTCTTGCTTTTTCTCACCAAGCAGCTACATGGAAGGAAGTGCCCTTTATTTCTGTGGAAAATCCCGTATTTTTAGGTAAATGTCCCTCATTTACTAGCTTGGGACTCGGTGCCTGAAGTTATTTGAGGAAGGCATTGTGTGCCATAGTTCGGCCATTGGCGTGGGCCACAGTGCTCTAAGGAAGTGAATTGAAGTACTGCAAGTCCCATCATCCATGGTCCATCCTCCTCAAACTGCACCAGGATGTAGGGTGCATCTGGGGGCTCCAGTGCCAAGTTTGGTCTTGTTCTGTCGTTGTTGGGGGCCTAGTCAGGAAAATCAAATTAAGGAAGCCTTTGCTGCTCGATTTTTGGGCCTGCTCTGTGATTTATAGGGACTACAGTGTTGTTTGGGAAGTGAATGAGGTGAAGGTACTGCAAATTCCCATCACTGGTGGCCCACCCTGCCCAAAGGTAGTAGGGGAAGGTAGTTGAGAGGGCAGGGTAACAGGAGCAGTTGCAGTCCTTCTCAGATGATGCAACATGGCTAGACCCTTCCAGTCCGGCTTCCGTTCGGGCACGGACGGAGACGGTTCCAGTCTCCATCACAGACCAACTCCGCTGCCAGCTCGATTGCTGCGGGTCCGCTGCCTCGTGTTATTGACCCTCACGGCAGCGCTTGACACTTGCCGACCACAATCTATTGATCCATCCGCTGGCCGTGGCTGGAGTGAGGGGACAGCCCTGAAATGGCTGACCTCCTTCCTCCACCAGCGGTCTCAAGGCAGAGTGGGGAGGGCGAGGTGGTCCCGGAGGGCCCCCACTACTCTGTGGGTCCCCCAGGGGGGCCATCCTCTCCTCTGCTATTTAACACTCCACATGCAGCCGCTGTACAGCTGAAAGCGGGAGTTATGGGCTTGGAGGTAACCAGTACGCTGACGATACCCAGCTCATTCTGAGGATGGAGGGCAGGCCGGGTTCTTGTCCCCGATACTTTCCAACACTGCCTCGGCCACAGCTGGATGGCTGCGAGCCAGTAGGTTGAGGGTGAATCCGCGAAAACGGAGATCTGTGGCTGGCCGCCCGGTGATGTTAATGTCCAGCTTCCGAGCCTGACGGTGCGGTGTTATGCCCATCGCCTCCGGTGAAGAGCCTGGGGGGTCCATTTGACTCCCAGCTGACCATGGAGGCCCAGGTCTCGCGGTCAGCAAGATCGTTTTTTTTCATCTGCGAGCAGGCAAGGAGGCTGGCCCCTATCTCTCCCGGAACGATCTGGCCACGGTGATCCAAGCCACAGTCATCTCAAGGCTGATTTTACTGCAACGCGCCTACGTTGGCCTTCCTCTCTGTCGGGTGACCCGAAGCTCAGGCTAGTGGTGAACACTGCCGCCCCGGTTCTGTTCAAGTACGCCAGCTGGCGCCCACATAACACCTGTTTTGCAGGATCTGCACTTGGCTGCCATTGAGCAATCGATCACCTTTCAAAGTGTTGGTCTCACTTTAAGGCCTTTACACGCCTGGGGCCAGCGAGGATTTGAGGGACCTAATCGTTCACCCCATTGTCCTCCGAGATCACTTTGTCTGAGGACTCCAATCTCCTGGAGATACCTTCTAGCAACTCGCAAGGTTGACTGCTACCCGCTGAGGGCGTTCTCTGTCATAGCACCTACGCTTGGAACGCTCCTCGGCCGGAACTCGGCTAGTGAAGGACTTGCCCCCCCGCTGAGACGGGCCTGTAAAACATACCTGCTTGCCAGGCCTTTGGTGAGTAAGTCCTGCCCATGCCCCGCCATCTATTCGCCTCTTCTGAGGATGATGTGCTGTTCATTGCAAAGTTAACTGTGTTATTAATTACTGTACTGCTGTTGTTTTTAATTGTTTTAATCAAGCTTATTGCCAGATATTTTATTGAGTTCTTCGGGCTCTGTAAGCGCCAGCCTCAGGGAGTCTGCTGCATAGAAGCCCGAATAATAAATAAATAAAAAATAAAATAAATAAACTACACCAGGTCATGAATCAACTGGGCCATTGGGCCCCTGTGTGCCAAGTTTGGTCCTGATCCGCATTGCTGTGGGCCGCAGTGGCTGACTGCCTGAGGCCTTTCCTTTCTCTGAGTCACTTTTAGAATGTTGGAATGTGGTTGGCCAATCGGAGTCCTTTACGCAAACACTCCCTCAGTGGCAACCAATCCTCAGTCTGGGGCCATAGTAGAATGTTGAGTTCTTGAGGCTGGCCCAATCAGTGTCCTTTATGCAAATCATCCCACAGTGGCAACCAATCGAAACGCTGCCACATATTCCTCCATACCTCCGCATCTCCCCGCTGCAAACACTGACTTTTATTATATGAATGAGATGAGGCCCAGCCGAGCCACCGGCTCACTACACCAGCCATCATCCCCAAAACGGCTCAGTCTAGGAGTCCCAGATACCAGTATCCTAGGACACGTGGAAACCACAAATAACGGAGGCCCGGCCCTCTCAACTTAGGCCCCAACGTGGCCTGGCCCCCTGTTTGCCTCCCACTTATTGCCCAGACCAGCGCGAGATCAGTTCTTTCTGGCCCATTGCCAGATGTCCGGAGCCCTCGCGAGATAGAGGGAGAACATCGCTGGCCCACAAGTAGGAGCTGGCCGCGCCAGAGTGGCCATCCTTGTAAGAACATGGCTCCTATGGCCCGAGGAGGAGAGGGAAGGCTAACGAGACCTGGAAGAGGTCGCTCGCCACGGACCTTCTGGGGTGGGTTTTGGCCGGAAGGAGAGCCGTCCGAGAAGGAAGTTCAGACCGGTTCGACCTCCAAGCCGATCAAGCAATTTACAGAGCGTGACAAGATTACAACTATGAAGCCCCTAAGGTCTTCTGATATGGACAATCCGCCTGCTACGGGCGACTCCCTTTCACGGGGTCTGCCGCAAACTGGATGCCCTTCAAGATCTTGGGCCAAAGGCGGAAAACTGTCAACCATTATCCACATTCCTCTGCGAGTCCATCAACTTATGGAGGAAAAAATCCCAACAGTCACAGGAAGAAGCAAAGTTGGACTCAAGGGCCGACTCTAATTAGAAAACCATGGGGAATAGTAGGAAGCACTACCTCCGTCCCCTTCCTGCGACCCGCCCCCAACAAAGCTCCTCCCGACACCACCTCCCACCTGTTCATCACCCTGCTCCTCAACGCCAGATCGAATACGGAACAAGCTTTGGCCACCTTGAATGAATTATCATAGAGCAAGATGCAGATATTAACTGCATCACGGAGACCTGACACAGAATGGAGATACTATACCTCTCCATGAGCTGTCCTCCGGTTTTGGGATGTTCCATCAACCAAGAACTGGTGGTAGGGGGAGGAGAGTGGGTATAGTAGTTAGGGATGACATCCCGGTGACAGTTATCCAGGCCCCAATATCACGGGCATGGAGTGTTTGGGAATCACTTTAAAGCTAAGGAGTGCTTAGCGATTCTTCTTATCTATCGCTCCCCGGGACCCCGAAGGAGAGCTTACTCAATCTGCTCGATCTTGCCGCGGATTGGCCACACTTAGATTCCCAAGACTCATTGTTTTGGGAGATTTTAACATCCATGCAGACGCTTAATATGCCATCCCTCTAGCGAAGGAGTTCATCCGATCCATGGACACATTAGGACTATTTTGATGGAGTCCGCCCCACACACCAGGCCGGACATACCTTAGACCTGAAACCTTGGGTACGGGCTGAGGGTTACGCAGCAAGTAACAACGAAGGTCCCTGGTCAGATCATTTCACTCTGAAGGCCGACATCAGAATCCCCTACCGGCAAGGCCAGAGCCTAAACCTATACTGGCACGCCAGAAGAGGCATATGGGACTTGCTGCTTCGCAGCAGCCATTGAGCCGATGGAAGTTTCCCGGTGGGACCTTGAATCAACGGGTGGACAGATGGAATACAGTCCTGTCGAAAGCCATCGACCAAATAGCCCCCAGACGCCTGATCCGCCACGAAGAGTCCTTTCTCCATGGTTCACGGACGACCTGCGACTTCTGAAGCAAAGGCGGAAACCAACTCAGACGTCGAGATCAGCCTTCAGAGATATGCGCAGGTCATATGAACGGGCGGTCAAAGAGGCCAAGAAGACCTATAACTCCTCCTTAATAGCGGCGGCAAGATCGCGCCCCAGCACAGATCTTTAAGATCGTCCGAGACCTAGCTATGCCCAACTCACTGCTGAGGGACAATGAAATTCAGCTATCTCAGCGGAAGAATTTCAAGTTTTCTTCACTGAGAAAATAATTGCCCTTAGGCGTGATTTACCCTCTATACCTGAGGAGAGGAGCGGGATGGGTAAGGACCCAGCTCCATCGCCTAGCTTGAAACTCGACCAGTTCAAGGCCCTGAATTCAGAGGAGATTAATCAAATCTTGACCGCAGCAAGGGCAACCACTTGCTCTACAGACCCGTGCCTGCCCCATCTGATTAAGTCCTGTGCGGGAGCCTCCCTGGCCACTCTTGACAGGGTTGATAAATCACCATTGAGCTGGGAGTCTTTCCCGATGCGCTGAAGGAGGCTAGAGTCCGCCTCGCTGCTGAAGAAGGCGACTTGGATCCAGCGGTGCCGCAAACTACCGGCCCGGTCTCAAACCTACCTTCCTCGGGAAACTGATTGAACGGGCAGTAGCGATCCAATTACAGGAATTCCTGAAACCTCAGGAAGCCTGGACCCCTGCCAATCGGGTTTTTTCGCGCCGGACACGGGACCGAGACCGCCCTGGTGGCCATTACGGACGACATCCGCCGCCAATTGGAGAAGGGGGAGGTTCGCTATCCTGGTGCTGCTTGACCTCACCGCGGGCGTCGACACGGTGGACCATGACTGCTGCTGCTGCGGCGACTATCAGCCATTGGGATTCAAGGCACAGCTTTGGCCTGGTTCGATTCCCTCTTGGGGCCGCCGCAGCGTGTTGAGTGGCGAGGCCAAGCGCCCAAGAAATCCACCCTGGACTGTGGAGTCCCCCAAGGCGCCATTTTTGTCACCAACGCTTTAACATCTACGTCCAACCCTTGGCAAGCATAGCCAGAAGTTTTGGATTGGGGTGCTACCAATATGCAGATGACACCAGCTTCTGCTGAAGCTTGAGCCAGGTGTAACATCGGGTGCCTGAGAACTTCAGACAAGGACTAGAGGCAGTGACCAGATGGCTCCGCCATACAAACTCAAGATCAATCCATCAAAGACTGAGATTCTATGGCCGGGACGCCCAGAGCCACCCATTCCGCTGCTCTCTTTGAGGGAGAGCCGCTGATCCCGGCCCCGCCGGTGAAGAGTCTCGGTGTGATACTAGACTCGAGACTCTCACTGAGGCCCAGGTTGCTGCGACAAGTAAGGGAGCTTTTTTTTTTTCCACCTACGCCAGGCACGTCAACTGGCACCTTACCTTCCATCAGATGCGCTGGCTACTGTGGTCCATGCCACAGTGACATCACGGCTGGACTACTGTAATGCCTGCACGTGGGGTTGCCGCAGTCAACCACTCGTAAAATCCAGCTGGTGCAGAATGGCCGCCAGACTCCTCACCGGGACACCACTGAGATGCCATATCGCGCCATCTCTGCAGCGCCTGCACTGGCTGCCAGTCGAGCTCAGAGCCATCCACAAGATCCTGTCGCTTACCTTTAAGGCCCTCCATGGTGCCGGCCCAGCTTATTTAAAAGACCGCTTGTCCGAACCAGCTCATTTAAGGTCGCCGCGTTCAGGAAACAGGGACCTTCTCCGCATCCCAGGTGTGAGTGAGGCCCGCCTCGACACCACGAGACGGAGAGCTTTTTCCATCGCGGCCCCTTTTTTATTCTTTTAGCTTTTAACTATTGAATTATTTTATTTGTTTTTGTGTGTAAGTCGCCCGGAGCACTGACGTGGAGGGCGACTCATAAATAATAAAATCAATCAATCAATCAATCAATCAATATACACTAGCTTGGGGACCTGGCGGTGCCCGGGTTATTTGAGGATGGCATTGTGTGGCAAGTTTGGTTCCTATTAGATGTTTATGTGGCTTGCAGTGGCCTCAGGAACTTAGTGAAGGTACTGCAAGTCCCATTGGCCATGGTCCATCCCCCTCCAAACAGCACCAAGATGTAGAGTGGGTCATGGGGGCTCTGTGTGTCACATTTGGTCTTGATCGTTCTTTGGATGAGGGTTGCAGCGGTCTCGGAGGGTGAGTGAAGGTATTTCAAGTCCCATCATCTGTGGTCCATCCTCCTTGAAACAGCACCAGGGTGTAGAATGGATCAAGGAGGCTCTGTGTGCTAACTTTGGTCTGTAGTGGTCATTGGGTGAGGTTCGCGTTGTGAAGTGGGCCATTGGGCCCCTGTGTGGCAAGTTTGGTCCTGGTCCGTCACTGCTGTGGGGCGCAGTGTCTGACTGCCTGAGGCCTTTCCTTTTCCCTCTGCATCACCTTAGAATGTTGGAATGTGGGTGGCCAATTGGAGTCCTTGAGGCAAATACCATTTCAGTGGCAACCATCCCCTTCTGTCTGGGGCCGTAGAATGTTGGAGTTCTGGGGCTGGCCAATCAGAGTCCTTTATGCAAATAATCCCATGGTGGCAACCTATCGAAATTCTGTCACGTATTCCTTGGCACCTCTGCACCTCCCAGAAAATGAACATTCCATTTCCAACAGAAAAAATCTTTCATTTGGCTAACTCAAGCATTCAGTTGCATTCTGTTTTGCTGGCCAATCAGAGTCATTTATGCAAACTGTGTCTCAGTGGCAACCAATTCCCTCTGTCTGGTGCCTTAGAGCAGTGTTTTTCAACCTTTTGAGCCACGGTACATTTTTACAGTTACCAAATCCTGGGGCACACCACCAACCAAAATGACACAGACTTCCACAGATCTCCCATCACCAAAATGACACTCTAACACAGTCATACATATAGTCAATATGTTTTTAAATGTATTTATACACTCAGTGTGAAACCTGGGCCTGTTTCGATGAACACAACATAGATATGACTTCCTCTCACATATTTATACATGGCTATCATGTCTTCTCACCCTCCTCCAACCTGCAGCAGGATGTAGAGTGGGTCATGGGGGCTGTGTGTGGCAAGTGTGGTCTGTATTGGTGAATGGATGAGGGTTGCATTGTTTTTAGGTACTGAGTGAAGGTATTTCAAGTCCCATCATCTGTGGTCCATCTCACACAAAACTGCACCAGGATGTAGAGTGGGTCATGAGGGCTCTGTGTGCCAGGTTTGGTCTTGATCAGTCAATGGATTAGGTTTGCAGCCGTTTTGGAAAGTGAGGGAAGGTACTGCAAGTCCCATCATCCATGGTCTGCCCTCCTCCAAACTGCAGCAGGATGTAGAGCGGGTCATGGGGGCTCTGTGTGCCAGGTCTGGTGTTGATCAGTCATTGGATTATGTTTGTAGCAGTCTTGGAAAGTGAAGGAAGGTACTGCAAGTCCCATCATCCATGTTCTGCCCCCCCCAAACTTCAGTAGGATGTAGAGTGGGTCACTGGGGCTCTGTGTGCCAAGTGTGGTCTTTATTGGTGTTTGTTGCGGGCCGCAGTGGTCTGTGGGAACAGAGGGGTGTGAAAGTACTACAAATCCCATCATCCATTGTCAGTCCTCCCCCCCGAACCTCACCAGGACGTGAAGGCAGTCATGGGGTTATGTATGGCAAGTTTGGTCTCGATCAGTGATTGGATGAGGGTTGCAGCGGACTTGGGAAGTGAGTAGAGGCACTTCAAGTCCCATCATCCGTGGTCGACCCTCCTCCGAACTGCACCAGGGCATAGAGTGGGTCATGGGGGGGCTTTGTGTTCCAAGTGTGGTCTGTATTGGTCCTTTTGGTGGCCTCAATGGTCTGTGGGAACCAAAGTGTTTGATAGTACTACAAATCCCATAATCCGTGGGTCATGTCCCTCAAGCCGCACCAGGACGTAAAGGGGGTCAGGGGGGTTATGTGTACCAAGTTTGGTGCAGGTCCATCACCCGCGCTGGTCACTGTGGCCTGTGAAAGTGGCAGCCAATCAGAACGCTGCCACATATCCTTCCGCCTCCGCACACACATACATACATACATACAAACATTCTCTTTTATTATATATACAGATACAGATAGATAGATAGATAGATATGGCTCTCACTGAAATAAATTTCCAATTATTTCGCTTTCATGGCTCTCTGAGTCAAAAAGGTTCCTGGCCTCTGTTTTGGAGTGTCAAGTCTTCCTGAGCCCATGGTTATATATATACTAGCTGTACTCAGCACACGTTGCTGTACCCTATTTAGGAGATGCGAGAAAGTCTGAGTATGTAAGGGTTGGAGTTGATGTTACTTATGGTCTTGGTGGGGTCATGGCTGTGTCGTTGTGGGTTGTTCTGGTGGGTGGGATGTTGAAGTCCTGTGAAGTTGTCGGTGTGTGGTGTTGCTGGCGTTCTGCAGAGCTTGTGGATTTACAATGTTTTTTGTCTTTCCGTCTGCTGTGTTGATGTAGAGGTTGATGCTTGTGTGGGTGGGGTACTTTGGAAGTGAGTGGAGGTACTTGAAATCCCATCATCCATGGTGTGCCCTCCTCTAAACTGCATTTGGATGGAGTGTGGGTCATGGGGGCACTGTGTGCCAAGTTGGGTCTTTATCGGTCTTGGTTCTGGGCCTCAGGTCTGTGGGGAATGAAGGGTTTGAAAGTACTACACATCCCATAATCCATGGAGGTACATCAAATCCCATCATCCATGGTCCACCCTCCTCCAAACTGCAGTAGAATGTAGCGTGGGTCATAGGGGCTCTGTGTGCCAAGGTAGGTTACTGTCAATTCAGGCCATATACAATGTCCCATGAGCTGAGGCCTAGTCAGGAAATTCAAGTTAATGAGGCCTTACTGTCAATTCAGGCCATATACAATGTCCCATGAGCTGAGGCCTAGTCGGGAAAATCAAGTTAATGAAGCCTTACTGTCAATTCAGAGCTTAAACAGCATCCCATGAGCTGAGGCCTAGTCAGGAAATTCAAGTTAATGAAGCCTTACTGTCAATTCAGAGCTTAAACAGCATCCCATTAAGTGAGGCCTAGTCAGGGAAATCAAGTTAATGAAGCCTTACTGTCGATTCAGAGCTTAAACAGCATCCCATTAAGTAAGGCCTAGTCAGGGAAATCAAGTTAATGAAGCCTTACTGTCAATTCAGACCTTAATCAGAATCACATTAAGTGTGGCGTACTCAGGAAATTCTTGTTAATGAAGTCTTACTGTCAATTCAGACCTTAAGCAGCACCCCATTAAGTGAGGCCTAGTCAGGGAAATCAAGTTAATGAAGCCTTACTGTCAATTCAGAGCTTAAGCAGCATCCCATTAAGTGAGGCCTAGTCAGGGAAATCAAGTTAATGAAGCCTTACTGTCAATTCAGAGCTTAAACAGCATCCCATTAAGTGAGGCCTAGTCAGGGAAATCAAGTTAATGAAGCCTTACTGTCAATTCAGAGCTTAAACAGCATCCCATTAAGTGAGGCCTAGTCAGGGGAAATCAAGTTAATGAAGCCTTACTGTCAATTCAGAGCTTAAACAGCATTCCATTAAGTGAGGCCTAGTCAGGGAAATCAAGTTAATGAAGCCTTACTGTCAATTTTGGGCATGGTTTGTGATTCGTAGGGGTTTAAATTTTCTGTGGGAAGTGAATTGGGTGTTTGTGTTGGCGACTGCCTCAGGCCTTGCCTTATCCTCCTCTGGCAGTTTATTATGGGTCGGAATGTTCGTGTTGGCTGGCCAATAGAGGCGTTATGCAAATGCTCCCTCACTGGCAACCAATCATGTCAGAATGTAGAGGCCGGGAGATTCGTTGGCGGCCGCGGAGGATGCTGGGAAATGTAGGCTTTTTGTATTGTTGTTTTAGGTTTTGGGGGGGGAAAGTTTCTTTGCTAAAAAACCTACCTTGCCTGAGGCCGATTTATGTTGCCAAGTTTGGTGTCTCTGCGTTGGATGGTTTCTCTGTCTCTGTCAGCCGTTCGACGACGGGACCTCCTTTATATAATAGACTAGCTTGGGGACCCGCTGGTGCCCGGGTCATTTGAGAAGTGCAGCAGGATGTAGAGTGGGTCATGGGGGCTCTGTGTGCCAAGTTTGATCTTGATCCATCATTATTGGGAGTTGCAGTGGTATCATGAAATTACTGAAGGTAATGGAAGTCCCATCATCTCTGGTCCACCCTCCCCCAAAGTGTAGTAGGATGTAGATTGGGTCATGGGGGCTCTGTGTGCCAAGTGTGGTCTCGATCAGTAATTGGATGAGGGTTGCATCGGACTTGGAAAGTGAGTAGAGGTACTTAAAGTCCCATCATCCATGGTCCACCCTCCTCCGATCTGCACCAGCATGTAGAGTGGGTCATGAGGGCTCTGTGGCAGGTTTCGTGTCGATCAGTCATAGGATTAGGTTTGTAGCAGTCTTGGAAAGTGAGGAAAGGTACTGCAAGTCCCATCATCCATGTTCTGGCCCCCTCCAAACTTCAGTAGTATGTAGAGTGGGTCACTGGGGCTCTGTGTGCCAAGTGTGGCATTTATCAGTGTTTGTTGGGGGCCACAGTGGTCTGTGGGAACAGAGGGGTGTGAAAGTACTAGAAATCCCATCATCCATTGTCAGTCCTCCCCCAAACCTCACCAGGATGTGAAAGCAGTCATAGGGGTTATGTATGCCAAGTTTGGTCTCGATCAGTGATTGGATGAGGGTTGCAGCGGACTTGGGAAGTGAGTAGAGGCACTTCAAGTCCCATCATCCATGGCCCACCCCCTCCGAACTGCACCAGGACGTAGAGTGGGTCATGGGGACTGTGTGTGCTGAGTGTGGTCTGTATTGGTCCTTTTTGGTGGCCTCAGTGGTCTGTGGGAACCAAAGTCTTGGAAAGTACTACAAATCCCATAATACGTGGGTCATGTCATAGGGGGGTTATGTGTACCAAGTTTGGTGCAGGTCCATCACCCGCGCTGGTCGCTGTGGCTTGTGAAAGTGGCTGCCACATATCCGTGGCCTGTGAAAGTATACCGTGTAAAACAGAAAGGAGTTTAAAAAATGGAAAAGGCCTGCATGGAATTAGCAGTAAGGTCCAATGAGGCTGGGTGAGGGGCTTTGGGCCAGAATTATTTATATAAGCATTAAAAGACATTAGAGAAAGGTATTTATTGTTTTCTCTTGTGTCTTTTGAGTGAAGGAGGGCCTTACCTTGTAGAGTGACAGTGCCTGTTCTAAAGATCCTGTCAGAAGCTGCCTTTCTCTGACACTGTGTTGAAGAGGGAAGATGGATGCCTCTTTGGGCCTATCTGGGAGAAGGGGATTTGTAGGGGCTACAATGTTTTCTGGGAAGTGAATTGGGATGCAATCCCATCATTCGTCGGCCATCCTGCCCTAAACTCTATTTTGGGGCCTGTAATGTTATGGCCTGCTATTGGTAACTTTAAAAGGGTGCATGGCAGGCAGCCGTTTTCTAAAAGCTGAGGGGGAGAGAGAATACAGGAATCCATTTTGTTTTCACAGAGCCAAGTGGGGAGGGAATGCTGATGGTGCATTTTTTCCTCAGTGGGAAGAAATCCTGTTGTTTGAATGTAGAGGCCTGGATTCTTTGTTGCTGGGCTTTTCCCCCTCAGTGGGAAGAAATCCTGTTGTTTGAATGTAGAGGCCTGGATTCTGGGATGCTGGCTTTTTCCCCTCAGTGGGAAGAAATCCTGTTGTTTGAATGTAGAGGCCTGATTCTGGGTTGCTGGCTTTTTTCCCCTCAGTGGGAAGAAATCCTGTTGTTTGAATGTAGAGGCCTGGATTCTGGGTTGCTGGCTAATCAGTGGCTATCAATGCCCTCTGTCTGGTGCCTTAGAATTTTGGAGTGGCGAGGCTGTCCAATCAAAGGACTTTATGCAAATAGCTGCCACATATCCGCCCTTCCGCCCTCCGCATACACACATACACACATACAAACATTCCGTTTTATAAAGGTATACAGATATCCGGAGTCAGCCAATGCACTCGTCATTTATTTGGAGCTGGAAATGAACAATCAGGTGGGGCTTAAGGCCCGGTGCCCGTTTCCGTCTCTCTTTCCTTGGTCCCTCTGCGCCCCAAATAGGCCTTTGGGGCACAGCTTTGTTATTGCTGTCCCAGTCTGGCGGGATTCATAAGCATGGACAGAAAATCCCCCCTTACTTTTTTTTTTCCCCAACGGGGGTCGCTGAATATTTCATGACGCCGTACCTTGTGTTTATTTGGTTAGCTTGTCGATTTTTATTGTTCCGTCGATAGCTTCTCATCTAGGCACGCAGCGATGATCTTTAGCGGCTGCTCTCCCGGGAGGCCCGGGCGTTAAATGCAATTATGGATTTTAGAGACCCCCACCAACGTGTTTGATATTTTCTCGCTGATCTAATTTGCAGCCTGGTAGTTTATTGTTTGGCATTTTAATGGCGTCAGGATGCCATTGGAAAATTTGATTTCTCTTGGTAATTTCTCCCCGCCCCACCCCCCACCCCTCAATGCCGCTTCTCCCTAATGATATTAACGCTGATCATGGAGCGGCATGGATTTTCTTTTCGGAGAGTCAATATCGAGGAAAATCTATTTTTTTCGAAACCAAAAAAAAAAAAAAAATTTAAGACAAAGGGGGAAGGAGGGAAATCTTTGGATTGCACAACCTTTGAAGCATTTGGCTCCTACTTCGAGGTTGAAATTTGAAAGCCTTACATGGAAATATCGCCTTCCGACATTGTGTAGAAGGTTTCCCTCTCTACTCGGTCTCTGATCATGACGTCAGAGGCCTTTTGTGGTTTTCGGAGCTCCATAAACCGGTGTTTTTCAACCGTTTTTGAGCCGCGGCACATTTTTGACATTGACCAAATCCTGGGGCACACCACCAACCGAAATGACACAAAACGAGACTCGAACACAGTAATACATATAGTTAATATGTTTTTAAATGTATTTATACACTCAGTGTGAAACCTGGGCCTGTTTCCATGAACACAACATAGATATCCTGGCAGGAATGGCAGAAAGACACACACACACAAAACATACTAATACTAACCCAAAATGACACAAAACGACACTCTAACACAGTAATACGTATAGTTAATATGTTTTTAAATGTATTTATACACTCAGTGTGAAACCTGGGCCTGTTTCCATGAACACAACATAGATATCCTGGCAGGAATGGCAGAAAGACACACACACAAAACATACTAATACTAACCCAAAATGACACCAAATGACACTCTAACACAGTCATACGTATAGTTAATATGTTTTTAAATGTATTTATACACTCAGTGTGAAACCTGGGCCTGTTTCCATGAACACAACATAGATATCCTGGCAGGAATGGCAGAAAGACACACACACAAAACATACTAATACTAACCCAAAATGACACCAAATGACACTCTAACACAGTCATACGTATAGTTAATATGTTTTTAAATGTATTTATACACTCAGTGTGAAACCTGGGCCTGTTTCGATGAACACAACATAGATATCCTGGCAGGAATGGCAGAAAGACACAAACTTTCCACACAGAGCTCCCATAACCAAGAGAAAATACGATAAGAGTTTGGTGGGCATTGACCTTGAGTTTTGGAGTTGTAGTTCACCTACATCCAGAGGGCAATGTGGACTCAAACAATGTTGGATCAGGACCAATCTTGGCATGAATACTCAAGATGCCCAAATGTGAACACAGATAGAGTTTGGGGGGAAATAGATCTTGACATTTGGGAGTTACAGTTTCTGGGAGTTATAGTTAAGACACAATCAAAGAGCATCCTGAACTCTTGCAACAATGGAATTGAACCAAACTTGGCATATTGAACTCTCATTAGCAACAGAACGTACTGAAAGGGTTTGCTTGGGAATTGACCTTGAGTTGGGAAGTTGTAGTTCACCTAAACCCAGAGAGCACTGTGGACTCAAACAATGTTATGTTACAGCCACCTCCAAACTGGGTTAAACACGCCTGTCACCCCAGTTCTGAGGCGGAGGGAAGATATCCCCATCCAAACGGGGTTAAACATGCGCGTCCGCCATTAACGAAGCCATTCGGAAATTTTGGAATTAATTCGGAAAATTCTGAATTTTTTTCCGGAAAATTTTGGAAGTCATTCAGATCCAAAATGCCAATGCCCCCTACATCAGGATCGAGTTTTGAACCATTGTTTTGATCAAACAGGACATATATATCTATATCTATATATCTATATAGATATATGGCTTGCAAATATTGCCACACACACACACACACACACATATATATATTGCAGGAAGGAAATGCACATATAAAGAGGGAGGATTTGCAAATGTTTCAGGGGAAAATGCATATGTGGAATTGCTATATATAATTATGGCTCTGTATCTACCGTGTTTCCCCGAAAGTAAGACAGCGTCTTACTTTCTTTTGACCCCAAATCCCCACTACGGCTTACTTTCGGGTACGTCTTATATTTGGCGACGGTACGAAAGTAAGACGAAAGTAAGACTTACCGCGGGCGGCATGGCGTGGCTCGTGGCTGTGCGACGAGAGGATCCCAGAGGGGCTCAAAAGGGGCCCGGAATCCTCCTCCTCTTCCTCGCCTTCCATCCTCTTCCTCTTCCTCCTCTTCCTCGCCTTCCATCCTCTTCCTCTTCCTCCTCTTCCTCCCAGCGGCGCCTTCTCCCTCTCGCCGGGTTCCCCCTCCCTTCAGTGAAGGGAGGAGGCGAGCCGCCGCCGGAGAGGAAGAAAGCGCCGCGAAAGTCCCGCCTGCAGGGCGACTCAGGCGCTTGTCCCCGCCGGCGCCCCACTCGCCCGCGCTCCCACCCCGAGCGGCGGGGAAAAGCGGCTGAGTCGCCCTGGGGGCAGGACTTCCGCCGGCGCCTTCTTTCCTCGGGCGGCAGCTCCGCCCCTCCTGCCTTCACTGAAGGGAGGGAGCGGAACCGGCGAGAGGGGAGGCGCCGGCGGAAGTCCCGCCTGCAGGGCGACTCAGGCGCTTCGCCGCCGCCGCCGCCCGCGCTCCAAACACGAGCGGGGTGAGCGGGCGGCGGGGAAAAGCGCCTGAGTCGCCCTGGGGGCGGGACTTCCACCGGCGCCTTCTTCCCTCTCGCCTTCTTCCCTCTCGCCTTCTTCCCTCTCGCCGGCGGCGGCTCCGCCCCTCCTCCCTTCACTGAAGGGAGGGGGGCGGAACCGGCGAGAGGGAGAAGGCGCCGTATGCCGCCTGCAGGGTGACTCAGGAAACTTTTTCCCGCCCCGCCGCCCGCGCTCCAAACACGAGCGGGGCGAGCGGGGCGGCGGGGAAAAGCACCTGAGTCGCCCTGCAGGCGGGCCTTCCGCCGGCGCCTTCTTCCCTCTCGCCGGCGGCAGCTCCATCCCTCCTCCCTTCAGTGAAGGGAGGGGGCGGAACCGGCGAGAGGGAGTCCGCCTGCAGGGCGACTCAGGCGCCCCGCCGCCGCCCGCTCGCCCCAAACACGCTTTGGGCGAGCGGGGCGGCGGGAAAGCGCCTGAGTCGCCCCTGGCGGGCTCGCCGGGCGCCTTCTTCCCCTCCGCCGGCGGCGGCTCTGCCCCTCCTCCTCCCTTCACTGAAGGGAGGGGGGGGGAACCGCGAGAGGGAGAAGGCGCCGCTGGAAGGAAGAGGAGGAAGAGGAGGAGGATTCCAGGCCCCTTTTGAGCCCCTCTGGGAGCCTCTCGTCGCACAGCCACAAGCCACGCCATGCCGCCCGAGGCACGTCTTACTTTCGGGCACGGCTTATATAAGCCGACCCCTATGACACCCCCGATACGTCTTACAATCGGGGGTGTCATACTTTCGGGGAAACACGGTAGCTCTGCATTGTTTGTATCGGCATTGAATGTTTGCCTGTTACTATGCTGGAAGCCAGCCTGAGTCCCCATGGGGAGATAGGGCAAGATACAAATGAAGTTCTGTTGTTGTTGTTGTTGTTGATGTTGTTGTTGTTGTTGTTGTTGCATTATTATTGATACCATATTGTTTTTATTGGCCCTCCTTTTCCACTTACAGAGCTAGTTTATTGTTTTTCTTTGAAATACGGTAAATATTCCAAAATATTTAACCTCCGGGTGCCTCAATTAATGTAATTGTATTGGTATCTATTTTTATTTTGAATTTTACCCGTAGCGGCTGTGTTTCCCAACCTTGACTTAGATTCGAGTCGATACGTCTTCCCAGGTTTTTTTGTGTGGCAAAATTAGGTGCCTCGTCTCATTTTCGAGTCGGCTTATACTCGAGTACAGTATATACCCGTGTTTCCCAACTTTTTTTGAGCCACGGCACACTTTTAACATTAAAAAAATCCAGGGGCACACCACCAACCAAAATGACACAAAATGACACTCTAACACAGTAAAGAATGGCTGGGGTTGGTGGCCTGCTGGGAGCAGCTGCTGGGAGTGCCGAAGCTGGGGAGGGGCGAGCCAGGCCTCGCCGTGCCCGCCCCCTCCCCCGACTTCAGCTCTTCCAGCAGCTGCTCCAGCCTTGAGGGGGCAGTGCCAAGCCAGCGGTGCCAGAGCCAGCACAATGCTGGCTTGGCACTGTCCCTCAAGGCTGGAGCAGCTGCTGGGAGTGCCGAAGCTGGGGGAGGGGGGCAGAGCAAGGCCGCGCCATGCCCCATCCCCTCCCCCCAGCTTCAGCTCTCCTACAGAGGAGGAGCATGAGCGGTGGACGGGCTTTAGTGGGCGGGGCTCCTTTTCCACGCAGCTTCAGCGAGCGAGGGGCGAGAGTCATGGCGGGAGTCATGGCGGATTGGAGGCTGGCTGGGGAAATGGCCGAAGGAGGCGGCGCCCCAGCCCCTTCTTCTTTTTCTTCGCCACTGCCTGCCTCTTCCTCCTCCTCCCCAAGCAGCAGAAGTTCAGCAGACGAGGGGGAGGGAGGGGGGCAGAGAGCTTTTCCCGTGGCACAGCAGGAGGTCCGTCACGGCACACTAGTGTGCCACGGCACACTGGTTGAGAAAGACTGGTATATACGGTACTTACTTACTTACTTAGGCAATCCCTCGTTGTCCGTGAATGATGGTCTTCCAAGTCTAGTGTCTTGGCGCTGGATACGAAGGTGACTGTGGAGCCCTATTCTTGACCCGCATGTTCTTCAATCAGTCTTCAGATGGAAAGGTTGGCTTGATGCACCTTCTTCCTCTTGACATGTTTCTCCTTTTCACTCTCCATTTGTGCCTCTTCAAATTCCACAGCATTGCTGGTCACAGCTGACCTCCAGTTAGAGCGCTTCCCAGTTCTCGGTGTCTATGCCACAGTTTTTAAGGTTAGCTTTTAAAAAATGAATAAAGAACTTTAACTGTTTATTGGTTAACAAGGTTCCAAGTGTGGAGGTTTCAAAGTACACAGAGCTTAGGTGGTTACAATATCTCTTTAGAGGCACAGGTCTTAAGGTTACTAAGTTTCTTTCTTTTTTTAAAATATGATTTTTTTAAAAAAAAAATAATGATAAGGTTAGCTTTAAGACCATCATTTAAAAAATCTCTTTTCCTGTCCAACAACATTTCATTTTCTGTTCTTCAGTTGGAAGTAGAGGAACTGCTTTGGGAGACAATGATCTCTGGGCATTGGACAACGTGGCCTTTAGTCACGTTGATGGCATGGGAGCATCACTTCAGTGTGGGTGGTATTGGCTTCTTCCAAACTACCACTCCCAGGACTCCTTAGCACGGAGCCATGGTAGTTAAAGTGGTGTCAAACTGCATTAATTTCCAGAAGGTTTAAAAGAGGCGGTGGTCTCTCCATTGTTGAAGAAGCCGGGATTAGATCCAACGGTCCCCTCCAACGACCGCCCGGTTTCGAATTTATCGTTCCTGGGCAAGGTAATTGAGAAGGCGGCAATGGAGCAGTTGCAGTCCTTCCTAGATGACGCAGCTTGGCTAGACCCTTCCAGTCCGGCTTCCGTCCGGGGCATGGGACGGAGACGGTCCTGGTCTCCATCTCGGATGAGTTGCGCTGCCAGCTGGATCAGGGCGGATCGGCGCTGCTCGTGTTATTGGACCTCACAGCGGCGTTTGATACAGTCGATTATGATCTATTGACTCACCGCTTGCCAGGGCCGGAGTTAGGGGACAGCCCTTAATTGGGTAACCTCCTTCCTCCGGAACTGGCTACAACGAGTGAGGAGGGCAAGGATGTCTCCGGGGTTCCCCGCTTCTTTGCGGGGTTCCTCAGGGGGCTATTCTCTCTCCCCTCTTATTTAACATCTATATGCGACCACTTGCCCAGCTGGTGCGTAGTTTTGGGCTGGTGTGCCATCAGTACGCTGATGACACCCAGCTTCTCTTGAAGATGGAGGGCAGCCTCGAAGCCGTACCCGATAATTTCCATCGTTGCCTTGAGGCCGTCACTGGATGGCTGTGAGCCAGTAGGTTGAAGGTGAATCCGGCAAAGACGGAGATCCTGTGGCTGGGTCCTCCGGGCTGTAGGGATGTTCAGCTTCCAACCCTGGACGGCGTGACATTATGTCCGTCGCCCTCTGTTAAGAGCTTAGGAGTAACCTTGGACCCCCTGTTGTCGATGGAGGCCCACGTCTCCAGCGTCAGCAGGGTAGCATTTTTCCATCTTCGCCAGGCGAGGAAGCTGGCGCGACTTAGCCACAGTGATCCAAGCCACGGTCATCTCAAGGCTGGACTACTGTAACGCTCTTTACATTGGCCTTCCTCTGTCGGTAATCCGGAGACTCAAGCTGGTGCAGAACGCTGCAGCGACTCCTGGCGGGGTTCCCGATTGGCCACCACATCACGCCAATCCTGTGCGAACTGCACTGGCTCCCAATTGAATGCCGGATTGCCTTCAAAGTGTTAGTCCTGACTTTTAAGGCCTTACATGGTCTGGGGCCAGTGTACCTGCGGGACCGCCTTGTCCCATATCATCCCACCAGATCACTGCGCTCCGAAGAGCTAAACCTCCTGGTCACCCCAAATGTGAGGACCTACCATCTGTCCGCAACCCGCCGCCGGCTTTCTCTGTTGCAGCCCTACCATGTGGAACGCACTGCCCGCCGGCATCCGTGCCACCCAGGGCCTCCTCCGTTCAGGAGAGCAGTCAAGACATTGCTGTTCCAACAAGCCTTCGGAGTTAGCTAGACTGCAGCTCCCACCGCCTGGCTGTCAGCCCACTGCGACTCCATTTGTTGCTTCAACTGTTCTAATTGTAATTCCATCTTAATGGTATTACTGTGCGTTATTATGAGTTATCTGACAATTGTATTTTACGAACTGTTTACGAGCCGTTGGGGGGCGACAGACAAGTGCGAAATAATAAATAAATAAATAAATAAATAATTCCACAGTGCAGATGCATCCTTATATTCTCAGAGAGGGGAAAATGTCATTCCGCATACAAAGGTGCCTTCAGCTCTCTTCCCCTTTGACTTCCTCCCCAAAGGGTGTGGGGAAACCCTATTCCTCGTGCAAAGCTTGTCAAAGTCGAAAGGTTTCTTGCCGGTAGCGGAGTTTTTTCTTTTCTTTTGGCCTTTGGAGAAGGTTTCATTTCTGTCTTTCAGCGAAAGTGTGAAGGCTGGGCCAGGCTGTGTAATAAATCTCTCTGGGTGCCAAAAAACGGTGGCGCCCTTTGTTGTTGGGGAATGTGTGGGCCTTTGAACCAAACTCACATTCTCTCCTACGCATGCCAACTCATTCTGTATGGAAAGCAAAATAAGCCTTGGAAGGTGCTTATTATAATTGGCCGAGGCCCTACGTCACCATGTGTGGGTCGCATCCACGTTGCCCAATTAATGCAGTTTGACACCACTTTAACTGACACGATTCCAAAGTATTTTCTCTTGGTTATGGGAGTTCCGTGTGGAAAGTTTGTGTCTTTCTGCCATTCCTGCCAGGATATCTATGTTGTGTTCATCGAAACAGGCCCAGGTTTCACACTGAGTGTATAAATACATTTAAAAACATATTAACTATACGTATTACTGTGTGAGAGTGTCATTTTGTGTCATTTCGGTTGGTGGTGTGCCCCAGGATTTGGTCAATGTCAAAAATGTGCCGCGGCTCAAAAACGGTTGAAAAACACCGGTTTATGGAGCTCCGAAAATTACAAAAGGCCTCTGATGTCATGATGTAAACCTTCTGTACGATGGTACCAACTCTCGTTTCGACCCGGTGAGAGAAGGGTCTTTATCAAGGCCAGTAGTAACAAATTAACTCCTGTAGTATGAGTGGTAAAGGTACGTTTTCAGAGCCATGGAGGTAAAGTCATACATCCATGGATGGCTTCGGCCGCTGGTCTTACCATGGATGTATGACTTTACCTCCATGGCTCTGAAAACGTACCTTTACCACTCATACTACAGGAGTTAATTTGTTACTACTGGCCTTGATAAAGACCCTTCTCTCACCGGGTCGAAACGAGAGTTGGTACCATCGTACAGAGTTATCCTCGTCGGCCTGCTTATTTGGATCGGTTTGAGTCTACTCGGATCTGCCGCCACTTCAGCATTGCCTTGAACTCAACCGACTCACCCACCTAACTCCGTTCTCCTTACCACCCTTGTCACTTTGGGCGTTTTTGACCAAGCCCCGGACTTCCACCCTAAAATCCCACTTTTGTGCTTGAACTATATCGGACTAATGTATCTAAACATGGACATGCGACGTTAAGGGTAGGAACCCTCCGGGGTGATGTTTATGTATTGCTCAATTACTGATAACTGATGATTGCTTGTTGACTGACAAATGTATATGGATATGTATGACTATTGATTATATCAGTGCTGTCCAACTTCTACGGGGTCCAGGGCCGGATAAAAGGTCACTGATGACCTAGGGGGCCGCTCGGCCCCGCCCCAGGCCCCGCCCCCAACCCCAGGCCCCGCCCCCTCCTAAAATGGCCGGTGGGCAGAAGGCGGCGCCAAGAGCAGCGCGTCACAGGCCTGGCGGGACGCGCTGCCCCTTGGCACCGCCTACTCCTTTTCGGCGCCCTCCTCCCTGCCTAGGGCGGGTGGGGCGCGAAAGGAGGAGGGGCGGCGCAAGAGCAGTGCGCCACGCCAGGCCTGTGACGCTCTGCTCTTGGCGCCGCTTACCTCCTTTTCGGCGCCCCCTCCACCCTAGGAAGGGAGGGGCGCCGAAAAGGGCAGAAGGCGGCGCCATGGGCAGCGTCGCGCCAGGCCTGTGACGCTCTGCTCTTGGCGCCGCCTACTCCTCCTTTCGCCCCCTCCGCCCTAGGAAGGAGGGGGCGCCGAAAGGAAGACAGGCGGCGCCAGGAGCAGCGCGTCACGCCAGGCCTGTGACGCGCTGCTCTTGGCGCCGCTAAAAAAAATTAAAAATGGTGGCTGAGGGCATAGGTGGGGCCGTGTCCAACAGGCTACGGGGCCGGATCCGGCCCCGGGGCCGCCAGTTGGACAGCCCTGGATTATATGGATATTTGATACCACTACGCTTGTTGTTTCTACGTGAGTCTTGCTGCTTGCAACCCCCCCCCCTTTTCTGTTGTTGTATCAGTCCAGAAGCCCTGAGCCATCCACAGTCCTTCAAGCCATCCCTCGAGATTTCTATCCAGCTCAATGTCTCTCCAAGTTTTAACTTTGGTGACCCGGGATGTCCTGCGTTCAGCTTTCAGCTCTCTATCAAGAACACATTTCCAATCGGCAGCGACCCAAAACTATTTGGCGTCCTCTTTCGGGATCCCAAAGAACACATGGGGGGCTTGGGTTTCGTGCCGAGGTTATTCCGCACCACGCTGGACTCGAAGCCTGGCGCGGACGCTTTGGGAACGCGGCCCTGTTATTAATTCCTCGTTATTTCAGTGCAAACAACATCCCTTTGGCTGAGCGAGGCTGGACGCAAAGCGCCGGACCCGTCGCCTCCCTCGTTCCCTTCCTCGGCCAACTTTTCCCTCTGTATTTATAATTAGAATCCAGAAATCTCATGCTGAGAATGTTGCCGGAATATTTTGTTTTGGAGAGATACTGAGTGAGAGAGACAAAGAGAAAGAGACAGCGCTTGGAAGAAGGACAACTCCCATTGGCTGAAGAATGGAAATTATGCATTCATGAATATTAGAGCTTGTCGCAGCAATCCTTCTCCCTGCCCATAAAATTAAATTGCATCCATCAAACTAAACATGTCTCCGCCGTTCTCTTTTCTCTCCCCTTCCTTTTCTTTCCACCACCAAATCCCCATGTCGAAGCCAATGTAAACAGTCGGTAAAGGTAAAGGTTTCCCCCTGACATTACGTCCAGTCGTGTCCGCAGGCCCGGATCATTACCTTTTGCCAACCTAGGCCAGTGTTTCCCAACCTTTTTTGAGCCGCGGCACACTTTTAACATTAAAAAATCCGGGGGCACACCACCAACCAAAATGACACAAAATGACACTAACACAGTAAAGAACGGCTGGGGTTGGTGGCCTGCTGGGAGCAGCTGCTGGGAGTGCGAAGCCAGGGGAGGGGCGGAGCCAGGCTGTACCCAGCCCCGCCACCTACCCCCGGCTGCACCTCACCTAGCAGCTGCTCCAGCCTTGAGGGGGCCGGCCCAAGCCAGCCGTGCCAGAGCAAGCACAATGCTGGCTTGGCACTGTCCCTCAAGGCTGGAGCAGCTGCTGGGAGTGCCGAAGCCGGGGAGGGGCGGAGCCAGGCTGCGCCATGCCCCGCCCTACCCCGGCTTCACCTCTCCCAGCAGCTGCTCCAGCCTTGAGGGGCAGTGCCAAGCCAGCCGTGCCAGAGCCAGCACAATGCTGGCTTGGCACTGTCCCTCAAGGCTGGAGCAGCTGCTGGGAGTGCCAAAGCTGGGGAGGGGAGGAGCCAGGCTGCGCCATGTCCCGCCCCCCCCCCCAGCTTCACTCTCCCAGCAGCTGCTCCAGCCTTGAGGGGGCAGTGCCAAGCCAGCGGTGCCAGAGCCACCACAATGCTGGCTTGGCACTGTCCCTCAAGGCTGGAGCAGCTGCTGGGAGTGCCCGGGGAGGGGGCAGAGCCAGGCTGCGCCATGCCCCCCCCCCCCCCCCAGCTTCACCTCTCCCAGCAGCTGCTCCAACCTTGAGGGGACAGTGCCAAGCCAGCGGTGCCAGAGCCACCACAATGCTGGCTTGGCACTGTCCCCTCAAGGCTGGAGCAGCTGCTGGGAGTGCCAAAGCCGGGGGAGGGGGCAGAGACAGGCCCCGCCCCCTCCCCCCAGCTTCAGCTCTCCTACAGAGGAGGAGCATGAGCGGTGGACGGGCTTCAGTGGGCAGGGCTCCTCCTCCACGCGGCTTCAGGAGCGAGGGGCGAGAGTCATGGTGGGAGTCATGGCGGGTGGAGGCTAGCTGGGGAAACGGCCGAAGGAGGCAGTGCCCCAGTCCCTTCTTCTTTTTCTTCTCCACTGCCCGGCCCTTCCTCCTCCCCCAAGCAGCAGGAGTTCGGCAGTAGGGGGAGGAAGGGGGTCAGAGAGCTTTTCTCGGCACAGCAGGAGGTCCGTCACGGCACACTAGTGTGCCACGGCACACTGGTTGAGAAAGACTGCCCTAGGCCACCATTTGGCAGGGCCGGATTACCCGCGAGGCCAGACGAGGCCATGGCCTCGGGCGACGGGTTTTGGGGGGCAGCGGCTTCGGCCCCCCAAATTAAAAACAACAACAACAACGCCCGCATGCAAAAGCCCCGCCTCTCCCGAGAGAGTCAGGAGAGGGCGGGAGAGAGCGCTGCGAGGGGGCGGGAGGAGGGAATGGCGCCACCCTCGCCTGGGCCGCCCTTGCAAAGGAAGGAGGCGGCCAGGAGGAGGAAGGAAGCTCCGCCGTCCCCACGGCTTCCCGCCCACCTCGCGCCTTCCTTTCGGGTCGCGGGAGGAGCCAGGAGGAGGTGGACGGAAGGTGCGCGGCACCGTGGGGCTCGTCCCCGCCTCCTTCCCCCGCGACCGAAAGGAGGGGCGGGAAGAGGAGGAAGGTAAGTCCCGCCTCCTCTTCCCCGCCCTCCTTTCGGTCGCGGGGGTGGAGGTGGCGGACGGAAGCCCCGCGGTGCCGCCGCCTCCGTCCACCTCCTCGGGCCCTCCTTCCGTTACGGGAGGAGGCGGCGGCGCGGGAGCCACACGCCCGGGACTTCTGCCGCACATGCACAGCAGCGCCCTGGGGGCATGGCTTTCCCCCGGGGGGCACGGGGCGTCTTGGCCTTGGGCGGCCGAAGATCTTAATCCGGGCCTGCCATTCGGAATTACGCCCCCCCCCCCTCAAATTGACTGCCGCCGGTGCCGCTCCAGTCCTCCTGCTTCTGCTAAGGCATAGCAGAAGCAGGAAAAGCTAGTGCGGCGGCGGCAGCCAATCGGGGGTGCCCGAGGCGGTGCTTAGCTGCTAAGCGCTGCCCTAGACAGCCCCCATTGGCTGCTGCTGCCCCGCTACCTTTTCCTGCTTCTGCTATGCCTTAGCAGAAGCAGGAAAAGGTAGCGTGGTGGCGGCAGCCAATCGGGGGGCGCCTGAGGCGGTGCTTAGCTGCTGCGCCGCCCGGCAACACCCATTGGCTCCTGCTGTCAAGCACTTTTTTTTTTCCTGCTTCTGCTAAGTTAGCAGAAGCAGGAAAAGCTAGTGCGGCGGCACTGCCCTGGGCGACCCCCATTGGCTGCCGCTGCCGCGCTAGCTTTTCCTGCTTCTGCTATGCCTTAGCAGAAGCAGGAAAAGGTCGCGTGGTGGGGGCGGCAGCCAATCGGGGCACCTGAGGGGTGCTTAGCTGCTAAGCGCCGCCCTGGGCAACCCCCATTGGCTGCCGCTGCCACGCTACCTTTTCTTCATGCCTGCTTCGGGGGTTGAGAAATGACGGGGTACAAATCCCAGAAATAAATAAATAGATACATACCTTGCTGCTGGAGCGGTACCTATTGATCTACTCACATTGGCATGTTTCGAACTGCTAGGTTGGCAGAAGCTGGGGCTAACAGCGGGAGCTCACCCTTCTCCCTGGATTCGAACCGGCGAAATGCATAGGATCCAGCTTCAAGGCTTGTCTTGTGGCCCTGCACATTTTGGGAAGGGAGCGTTTGCCCGATTCCGGACTCCAAACCCGCTCCGGGAGATGATTGTCAGGTAGTGATGGAGCAGGCCTTGGAAAGTGCTCCCTCGGAGGTGCGAAGAATTTGTGTTTTCTTTCCTAAGTGGAACATCAGATTACACCGGTCTTATTTCACCCTCGACTGCCACCCGTCCACTTAACGTCTTGATAGATCTCTCCGAGCAAACGGTACAAGCCCGGTGGCGTCGCTGAATGAGAAGGGACGCCCATCCATCATCCGCTAAGAGATCCCGGCTCTTTCGTGTCACTCAGCCAACTTCATGTCAGAACTTGGCTTTTTTTTTGGACATCACACAAACTAGCCGCACATCCACACTGCAGAATGGACGTCGGTTCACCGCGCTTTAACTGACATTGCTCCACGGTATGAAGCCTTGGGATCTGCAGTTTGAGGAGGTGTCCACGCTCTTTGGCTGAGAAGGTGAAAATCTTTGCAAAACTACAGATGGATCTACAGTGTAGAAGCAGCATTGTATGGTCTTAACCTTCCCTTGGTAGGCATTGACCTTGAGTTTGGGAGTTATAGTTCACCTACATCCAGAGAGCCCTGTGGACTCAATGATGGATCTGGACCAAACTTGAGAGGGGCAGTATAGAAGCATAGTAAATAAATAAATAAATACATCCAGAGAGCCCTGTGGACTCAATGATGGATCTGGACCAAACTTGAGAGGGGCAGTATAGAAGCATAGTAAATAAATAAATAAATACATCCAGAGAGCACTGTGGACTCAATGATGGATCTGGACCAAACTTGGCACTCAATATGCCCAAATGTGAACACTGGTGGAGTTTGGGGGAAATAGACCTTGACATTTGGGAGTTGTAGTTGCTGGGATTTATAGTTCACCTCCAATCAAAGGGCATTCAGAACCCCACCAATGATGGAACTTAACCAGACTTGGCACACAGAACTCGCATGACCAACAGAAAATACTGGCCTTGAGTTTGGGAGTTATAGTTCACCTACATCCAAAGAGCCCTGTGGACTCAATGAGGGATCTGGACCAAACTTGAGAGGGGCAGTATAGAAGCATAGTAAATAAATAAATTAATACATCCAGAGAGCACTGTGGACTCAACGATGGATCTGGACCAAACTTGGCACTCAATATGCCCAAATGTGAACACTGGTGGAGTTTGGGGGAAATAGACCTTGACATTTGGGAGTTGTAGTTGCTGGGGTTTATAGTTCACCTACAATCCAAGAGCATTGCGAACCCCACCAATGATGGAATTGAACCAGTCTTGGCACACAGAACTCTCATGACCAACAGAAAATACTGGAAGGGTTTGGTGGGCATTGACCTTGAGTTTGGGAGTTATAGTTCACCTACATCCAGAGAGCCCTGTGGATTCAATGATGGATCTGGACCAAACTTGAGAGGGGCAGTATAGAAGCATAGTAAATAAATAAATAAATACATCCAGAGAGCCCTGTGGACTCAATGATGGATCTGGACCAAACTTGAGAGGGGCAGTATAGAAGCATAGTAAATAAATAAATTAATACATCCAGAGAGCACTGTGGACTCAACGATGGATCTGGACCAAACTTGGCACTCAATATGCCCAAATGTGAACACTGGTGGAGTTTGGGGGAAATAGACCTTGACATTTGGGAGTTGTAGTTGCTGGGGTTTATAGTTCACCTACAATCCAAGAGCGTTGCGAACCCCACCAATGATGGAATTGAACCAGACTTGGCACACAGAACTCTCATGACCAACAGAAAATACTGGAAGGGTTTGGTGGGCATTGACCTTGAGTTTGGGAGTTATAGTTCACCTACATCCAGAGAGCCCTGTGGACTCAATGATGGATCTGGACCAAACTTGGCACTCAATATGCCCAAATGTGAACACTGGTGGAGTTTGGGGGAAATAGACCTTGACATTTGGGAGTTGTAGTTGCTGGGATTTATAGTTCACCTCCAATCAAAGGGCATTCAGAACCCCACCAATGATGGAACTTAACCAGACTTGGCACACAGAACTCGCATGACCAACAGAAAATACTGGCCTTGAGTTTGGGAGTTATAGTTCACTTACATCCAGAGAGCACTGTGGACTCAATGATGGATCTGGACCAAACTTGGCAGGAATACCCAATATTCCCAAATGTGAACACTAGTGAAGTTTGGGGAAAATAGACCTTGACATTTGGGAGTTGTAGTCGCTGGGATTTACAGTTCACCTACAATCCAAGAGCATTCCGAACCCCACCAATGATGAAATTGAACCAGACTTGGCACACAGAACTCCCATGACCAACGGAAAATACTGGAAGGGTTTGGTGGGCATTGACTTTGAGTTTTGGAGTTGTAGTTCACCTACAACAGGGCTGAGAGGGGCGGTATAGAAGCATAGTAAATAAATACATCCAGAGAGCACTGTGGAGACAAACAAGGAAGGATCTGGACCAAACTTGGCACGAATACTCAATTTGCCCAAATGTGAACACTGGTGGAGTTTGGGGAAGATAGACCTTGACATTTGGGAGTTGTAGTTGATGGGATTTATAGTTCACCTACAATCCAAGAGCATTCTGAACACCACCAATGATGGAATTGAACTAGACTTGGCATGCAGAATTAGCATGACCAACAGAAAATACTGAAAGGGTTTGGTGGGCATTGACCTTGAGTTTGGGAGTTATAGTTCACCTACATCTAGAGAGCACTGTGGACTCAATGATGGATCTGGACCAAACTTGGGAGGAATGCCCAATATTCCCAAATGTGAACACTCGTGGAGTTTGAGGCAAATAGACCTTGACATTTGGGAGTTGTAGTTGCTGGGATTTATAGTTCACCTACAATCAAAGGGCATTCTGAATCCCACCGATGATGGAATTGAACCAGACTTGGCACACAGAACTCCCATGACCAACAGAAAATACTGGAAGGGTTTGGTGGGCATTGACCTTGAGTTTGGGAGTTGTAGTTCACCTACATCTAGAGAGCACTGTGCACTCAATGATGGATCTGGACCAAACTTGGGAGGAATGCCCAATATTCCCAAATGTGAACACTCGTGGAGTTTGAGGCAAATAGACCTTGACATTTGGGAGTTGTAGTTGCTGGGATTTATAGTACACCTACAATCAAAGGGCATTCTGAATCCCACCAATGATGGAATTGAACCAGACTTGGCACGCAGAACTCCCATGACCAACAGAAAATACTGGAAGGGTTTGGTGGGCATTGACCTTGAGTTTGGGAGTTGTAGTTCACCTACATCCAGAGAGCACTGTGGACACAAACAATGAAGGATCTGGGCCAAACTTGGCACAAATACTCAATACGCCCAGATGTGAATACTGGTGGAGTCTGGGGGAAATAGACACTGACATTTGGGAATATCATTACAAACTCACTTCTGATAGGTGGAGACTTTCTTGGAGGAGAAAAGTGTAAGCAATGGTTACAAATCATCGCTTGAAATCCAACATTGTGCAAATACCCATGCATGTAAGTTACGTTGTGGGATAATTCTGCTGAATATCAACATTGTGCAACTGATTGCATGCCTTTCGATGTACCTGTTTGGTGTCCCATTGCACCATGAATGGTTTCTGAAATCCCAGTGCTATATTGGAGGTATTAACAAATAGGGATATGTCACCCAAGAAGGTAGGATTTCTTGGTTGGGACCAACTAGAGTAGACCTCTTGCATCAACTATTGAATGGAAAATCACCGTAAAGCAGTGGTTCCCAACCTATGGTCCATGGACCTCTCGGCATTACCGTATTTTTCGCACCGTAAGACGCAGTTTTTTTTCTCCCGAAGTGGGATGAAAAATCAGCCGCGTCTTATGGTGCGAATATGCAGGCGGGGGGGGGGGGGAGGCGCTGGAGCAGAGGGAGGGCGGCGATATACTCACCCTGTCGCCGCCTCTCCTCTTCTCTGGTCCGTTGCGGCGGCGGAGGGACGCTGGTTCGCTCTCCCTCGCCTCCTTTTCCTTCCCTCCGCCCTCAAGGAAAGGGCGGAGGGAAGGAAAAGGAGGCAGAGGGCGGATAAACGCGTCGCGCCAGAGCTGACGCGACGCGGTTCGCTCTCCTCGCCTCCTTTTCCTTCCCTCCGCCCTCAAGGAAAGGGCGGAGGGAAGGAAAAGGAGGCAGAGGGCGGAGCGAACCGCCCGCGCCAGAGCTGACGCGACGCGGTTGGCTCTCCTTCGCCTCCTTTTCCTTCCCTCCGCCTCAAGGAAAGGGCGGAGGGAAGGAAAAGGGGTCAGAGGGCGGAGCGAACCGCTCAAGGCCAGAGCTGATGCGACGCGGTTCGCTCTCCTCGCCTCCTTTTCCTTCCCTCCGCCCTCAAGGAAAGGGCGGAGGGAAGGAAAAGGAGGCAGAGGGCGGAGCGAACCGCGTCGCGCCAGAGCTGACGCGACGCGGTTCGCTCTCCTCGCCTCCTTTTCCTTCCCTCCGCCCTCAAGGAAAGGGCGAGGGAAGGAAAGGAGGCAGAGGGCGGAGCGAACCGCGCCGCGGCCAGAGCTGATGCGACGCGGTTCGCTCTCTCCCTCTCCTCTTTTCCTTCCCTCCGCCCTCAAGGAAAGGGCGGAGGGAAGGCTTTTCCTTCCCTCCGCCCTCAAGGAGAGGGCGGAGGGGCGGAAAAGGAGGCAGAGGGCGGAGCGAACCCCGTCGCGTCGGCGCTGACGCGACGCGGGTCGCGCCGCCCTCTGACTCTTTTCCTTCCCCCACCTTTTCTTCCCCTCAAGGAAAGGGTGGGGAAGGAAAGGAGGCAGAGGGCGAGCGAACCAGCGAGCCCTCTGAGAAGACGCACTACTGATAAGACTTACCTAGTTTTTAGAGGGGAGCGAAAATATTTTTCTTCCTATTTTCCTCCTCTAAAATCTAGGTGCGTCTTATCAGCAGGTGCGTCTTATGGTGCGAAAAATACGGTACTTCGTGAACGAAGATTCTTCGGAAGGACTCATCCCACGCTTTTTACAAGCGCGTTGATGACTAAAAAGGCCAATCTGAGATAGGCAAGTCCGGTTGCAGAAAGCACAGCGGAAAGTCTCCTTGGGTGACGTCGTTTCCAGGTTGCGGTTCTTTCTGCGTTGTCGTTTCTCTTCGAGACCCGTTCAGCGTGTCTTCTCGAAAGAGGCCGCAGCATTGTGGATAGTGCGTCTCCATGCCTCCCGATGTGAGGCCAGGGTGGACTATTGTTGGTGATCAATCTGGCCGAACTTGAGATGTTGTTTCAGGGAGTCCTTATATCTCTTTTTGGGGGCAACTCTCTTGCGCTGACCTGTGGCGAGTTCACCATAGAGTAGTATCTTTGAGAGGCGGTGGTCCTCCATCCTAGAGATGTGCCCTGCCCAGCGCATGGCCCTGCCCAGCGCATGGCCTCAACACTGGTGATCCCTGTTTCCTCAAGGACAGCAACATTCGTCACATAGTCGGTCCAGTGTATATTTAGGATTGTGCGAAGACAGCGCTGATGAAAGCGTTCAAGGAGTCGTAGGTGTTGGCGATAGGTGACCCATGTTTCAGACCCATAGAGGAGAATAGACGGTACGATAGCTCTGTAGACACTGATTTTGGTGCTTTGCCTCAGGTGCTTGTTGCTCCAGACTCTTTTGTGAAGCCTTCCGAATGCACTCTATGCCTTTGCTAATCTGTGATCCATCTCTTTGTCAATCTTGGTGTCTGAAGAGATGATGCTTCCCAGGGAGGTGAACTGCTGAATGGTCTTAAGCACAGATTTGCCTATGCTGACGTGGGGATGATGGTGTTCTTCCTGTGGTGCGGGCTGGTACAGGACTTCCTGCTACTACTACTAATAATAATGATGATGAAATAGGCTAAACTGACCTTTATAAGGGAGAAGGTGATGTGAGGAATCGGAGAACAGACACTCTGTGTCAGAGCATAGAAATCTCCACCTCCACCCCTCCTTCTTCTTCCAGCTCGGAGCACATCACAGTTGCCAAACTCGAAACAGATGTGGGCCGCACCGCAACAGTGGTGGCCGCTGCCAGCAGCTCACAGTTTGCTTTTTGTGTAACTTAGAGTGAAACGAGAGTTGCTCGAGCGGGGCCGAGGACAGAGCTGGTGGGACAAGAGGGTAAAAGGCCACGTTCCATCAAAAAGGAACGCCGCTTTGGTGTCGGAAAGGACAGGGATGTTGTAGAATTGGAGATGGGAGGTGCTGGGGTGTCCAGATCAAGGTGCCCAAAGTC
Organism: Anolis apletophallus; assembly: GCA_030556195.1. Taxonomy (NCBI): domain Eukaryota; kingdom Metazoa; phylum Chordata; class Lepidosauria; order Squamata; family Anolidae; genus Anolis; species Anolis apletophallus. Next base: position 102,203 of record JARBWK010000051.1, read on the forward strand.
AATTGATGGGCTGGAGAGATAGAAACTTTGGTTGGAACAGGCTAGGCCAGGGTTCGGCAACCTTTTTGACTCCGAGAGCCATGAAAGCAAAATATTTGGAAATTTATTTCAGTGAGAGCCATAGAACAGTGTTTCTCAACCAGTGTGCCGTGAGTGATCATCAGGTGTGCCGCGAGAAAAGCTCTCTGCCCCCCTTCCTTCCCCCCTCCGCCAACCAACTCCTGCTGCTTGGGAGAGTTGGAGGAAGGGACGGGCAGCAGCGAAGAAAAAGAAGAAGGGACTGGGGCACCGCCTCCTTCGGCCATTTCCCCAACCAGCCTCCAATCTGCCATGACTCCCGCCATGACTCTCGCCCCTTGCTTGTTGAAGCCGCGTGGAGGAGCCCCGCCTACTGAAGCCCGTCCACCGCCCATGCTCCTCCTCCTCCTCTGTGAGAGAGCTGAAGCCGGGGGGAGGGGGGGCATGACTCAGCCTGGCTCCTCCCCCCAGCTTCAGCACTCCCACAGCTTCGCCAGCCTTGAGGGGCAGTGCCAAGCCAGTGATGGCAGAGCCAGCACAATGCTGGCTTGCCCCCTCAAAGCTGGCAAAGCTGTGGGAGAACTGAAGCCGGGAGGGGAGGGGCATGGTGCGGCCTGGCTCCGCCCCCTCCCCCCAGCTTCAGCACTCCCACAGCTTCACCAGCCTTGAGGGGCAGTGCCAAGCCAGCGGTGGCAGAGCCAGCAGAATGCTGGCTTGGGACTGCCCCCTCAAGGCTGGCAAAGCTGAGGGAGAACTGAAGCCAGGGGAGGGGCGGGGCATGGTGTGGCCTGGCTCCTCCCTGGCTTTGGCACTCCCAGCAGCTGCTCCCAGCAGCTCACCATCCCCCTGCCATTCTTTACTGTGTTACAGTGTCATTTTGTGTCATTTTGGTTGGTGGTGTGCCCCCGGATTTTTTTAATGTTAAAAGTGTGCCGCGGCTCAAAAAAGGTTGGGAAACACTGCCATAGAATATATATAATATACTAGCTGTACCCAGCAAGCATTGCTGTGCCCTATTTAAGAGATGCAAGAAAGTCTGAGTATGTTTGTGCCTCAGCCCTTTGCCTTATCCTCCTCTGACAGTTTATTATGGGTCGGAATGTTCATGTTGGCTGGCCAGTACAGCAGTTATGCAAATCCGCCCTTATTGGCAGCCAATCATGTTGTCAGAATGTAGAGGCTGGGAGAGTCGTTGGCAGCCCCGGAGGATGCTGGGAAATGTAGTTTTATTTTTACTCGTTGTTTTGGGGGCCTTTTAGGTTTTGGGGGAAAGTTTCTTTGCTACAAACGTACCTTGCTTGAGGCCTATTTCTGTTGGCAAGTTTTGTGTTTCTGCGTTGTAAGGTTTCTCTGTTTAAGGTAGTCTTCACATGACGACTCTTCCTATATATATATGGATTTTAAGACTGAATTCTACTCAATGTGAGTCTATACGTACATACGATGAGAAAAGGATTCCCCCTTTGGCAGAATGAGGGGACACTTCAGACCTGGCTCTGCAAAAGGCACGCTCAGGACTCTGGGAAGGAAGAGAAGGCGGAAGGAAGGAAGGAAGGAAGACAGAAGAGATAAAGGAGGGAGGGAAGAAAGAAAAGAAGAACAAACTATGGAAAAGGAAGAAAAGCAGGAGAGAGACAAGGAGGGGAAAAGAAAGAAGGAAATGGGAAGGGAGGACAGGAAAGAGCGGGGAAAAGGGGGAGAGAGGGAGGGAAAAGGGAGGAGTGAAGGAAAGGGTGAAGGGGAGAAAGGAAGGAAGGAAGAGGGAGAATGGAGGAAAGAAGGATGGGGAGAGAGGGAGGGAAAGGAAGGAGAGAAGGAAAGAATGGAAGAGGAAGGAAGGAAGGAGGAAGGAAGGAAGGAGAGAGGGAGAGAAAAGGGAGGAGAGAAGGAAAGAATGGAAGACGAAGGAAGGAAGGAAGGAAGGAAGGAAGGAAGGAAGGAAGGAAGGAAGGAAGGAAGACAATGGAGGAAAGAAGGAATGGGAGAGAGAGAGGGAAACGGAAGGAAAGAAGGAAAGGGTGAAGGGGAGAAATGAAGGAAGGAAGAGGAAGGAAGGAAAAGGGAGAATGGAGGAAAGAAGGAAGGGGAGAGAGGGAGGGAAACGGAAATAGAGAAGGAAACTGTGTTTAACCCAGTTTGGATGCGGATGTGCTTCCCTCTGCGTTAGACCTGGGGCAAGATGCAGAGGGAAGAACATCCACGTCCAAACCGGGTGTTTAACCCAGTTGCCGGTTCAAATCCGGGGAGCAGGGTGAGCTCTCGTTGTTAGCCCCAGCTTTTGCCAACCTAGCAGTTCGAAACATGCAACTGTGAGTAGGTCCAGCAGGAAGGTAATGGCGCTCCATGCAGTCACACTAGCCACATGACCTTGGAGGTGTCTATGGACAACGCTGGCTCTTCAAGGTAGCAGGTTCAAATCCGAGGAGTGGGATGAGCTCCCACTGTTAGCTCCAGCTTCTGCCAACCTAGCAGTTTGAAAACGTGCAAATGTGGGTACATCAATAGCTACTCCTCCCGTGGGAAGGTAGTGGTGCTCCATGCAGTCATGCTGGCCACATGGCCTTGGGGGTATCTATGGACAACGCCGGCTCTTCGACTTAGAAATGGTGATGAGCACTGTGATGAGGTGGTTATTTATATGTTAATCACATATTTGTTTGTGTATTTAGAAGGAACATTCTTTGAAAGCTGCAGAGAGTGAGCAGTAGAAGGTTCGCAGCAGCAAGCTGTAAGCAGAGGCTGTTGCCATGACAACAGAGGCCACTCTGGCTTTAGAATGTTCAGTTTGAATATGACAGTTGGAGAATGTCAGTTGGCCAGCAGCTGTGAGCAGAGTTAGTTGGGAATTAGCAGTGGCTGAAGCTGCAAGCTGTCTGTAGGAGCTGCAGGGTGCAGTTCAGTTCTGTGTGTGGGTTTCGAGAAACCCAGGTTAAGGACAAGTGTAGTCCTAGGGTTGAGAGTAACCCAGTATTAAGTAATTACTTGTGTGTAACTGTGAAAGGGGAAGTTAAAACCCCAGTGTTACATTGTTTAAAATTACAAGTCTGTACCTCTTCGGAGCCTCTTAGAAACCACCTAAGCTTTGAGCCCATTTGTGTAAAATAAACTGTTAAACACTTTCAACACTACATCTGTGGATGTCGTTTGTTCACAAAGACCCTCACATCTAGTGGTCAAGCATTGACAAATGGTGGCAGCAAAAGTTAATAATAAATAAATAGAAGATAAAACCCGTGATAACTGGTGGCAGTGGTCAGTCGTCCACAGTGATCCAGTACTAGGTTTGGGAACATCTTCACATTTGGTGGCAGCGGTGGGATCACCTGCCCCTGCCACGGTAAAAAGGTTGGTGTGCGAATAGTGAACTTCAATCTTTACAAGCACCAACCCCAAGAGTCGGACACGGCTGGACTTAATGGGAAAACCTTTACCTAGAAGCGACTTGCAGTTTCTCAAGTTGCTCCCGACACACACACATGTCCAGACCTTGAACCGGTGCCTGGCCGCTGTGTCGGACTGGATGAGGGCTAGCAAATTGAAACTTAATCCAGACAAGACAGAGGTCCTCCTGGTCAGTCGAAAGGCCGAACAGGGCATAGGGTTACAGCCTGTGTTGGATGGGGTCACACTCCCCCTGAAGACCCAAAAGGGGACCCAATTGATATTGTTTACCTTGACTTTCAAAAGGCTTTTGACCAAGTCCCTCACCAAAGGCTCCTAAACAAGCTCTTCAGCCATGGGATCAGGGGACAGGTCTTGTCCTGGATGGGAACCTGGCTAAACTGTAGGAAACAAAGGGTGGTAATAAACGGACATTTCTCTGGGTGGAAAGAGGTGAGAAGTGGCGTACCCCAAGGTTCAGTTTTGGGTCCGTTACTTTTTAATTTATTCATTAATGACCTGGACGTAGGAGTGAATTCTGAGGTAGCAAAGTTTGCAGACGACACTAAACTGTTCAGGGTAGTTAAAAATGAAACTGATTGTAAAGAGCTCCAGAAAGATCTCTCGAAATTGAGTGAATGGGCAACAAAGTGGCAAATGCATTTTAACCTAAACAAGTGTAAAGTCATGCACATCGGGGCAAAGAACCCCAACTACACTTATCAACTGATGGGGTCAAAGCTTTCCGAGACAAACCAGGAAAGGGATCTTGGGGTCTTGGTGGACAGCTCAATGAAGATGTCAACCCAGTGCGCAGCAGCAGTGAAAAAAGCAAATTCTATGCTTGGCATGATCAGGAAGGAAATCGAAAATAGGTCGGCAAATGTTGTATTGCCTCTCTACAAATCGATGGTAAGGCCACATTTGGAGTACTGTGTACAATTCTGGTCTCCGCACCTTAAGAAGGATATAACGGAACTGGAAAAGGTACAGAAAAGGGCAACAAGAATGATCCAAGGGATGGAGCCGGCTCCCTTACGAAACCAGGTTGCAACGCCTTGGTCTTTTCAGCCTTGAAAGACGGCGTTTAAGAGGTGACTTGATCGAAGTGTATAAAATCATGCATGGGATAGAAAAGGTGAATAGAGAAAAACTATTTTCTTTGTCACAAAACACTAGGACTAGAGGGCACTCCCTGAAGCTCCAAGGTAGGAAAATTAGGACTAATAAAGGGAAATATTTCTTCACCCAGAGGGTCATTGGGTTATGGAACTCACTTCCAGAGGAGGTTGTGACAGCGGTCAGCCTGGACAGCTTCAAGGCAGGATTAGACAGATTCATGGATACCAAGTGTTTCGGTAGTTACTGAAATGGACATCCAAGTGCCACCTCGGAGTTGGTTGAGGTAGGCAGGATTTCCCTGGGTACTGGTTGTGGGGGGTCGGGAGCAGGTCAGGGTTTTGCCCTCCCTTCTGCTCGAGATCCCCGTGTACAACTGGTGGGCCACTGTGTGACACAGAATGCTGGACTAGATGGGCTGAGGTCCGATTCAGCATGGCTCTTCTTATGTTCTTATGTTCTTATGTAAGACGCAGGTTCGCAGCTTGGGAGTGATCCTGGATTCATTGCTGCGCCTGGAACCCCAGGTCTCGGCGGTGGCCAGGGGAGCTTTTGCACAGTTAAGACTCGTGCGCCAGCTGCGCCCGTATCTTAGGAAGTCTGATCTGGCTACGGTCGTCCACGCCAGATGGTCACATCTCGAATAGATTACTGCAACGCACTCTACGTGGGGCTGCCTTTGAAGACAGTTCGGAAATTACAACTAGTCCAACGGGCGGCAGCCAGATTACTAACTGGAGCGACATACAGGGAGCATACCACCCCCCTGTTGTGTCAGCTCCACTGGCTGCCTGTCCACTTCCGAGCTCAATTCAAAGTGCTGGTCTTGACCTTTAAAGCTCTATACCAGTGGTTCTCAACCTTTCTAATGCCATGACCCCTTAATACAGTTCCTCATGCTGTGCTGACCCCCAACCAAAAAATTATTTTTGATGCCACTTCATAACTGTAATTTTGCTACTTCTCTGAATAATAATTTAAGTATCTGATATACAGAATCTATTTTCATTCACTGGTCCAAATTTGGCACAAATACCCAATATGCACAAAATTGACTACTGGTGGGGTTGGGGGACGGGACGTTGATTACGTCATTTGGGAGCTGTAGTTGCTGGATTTATAGTTAACCTACAATAAAAGAGCATTCTGAACTCGACCATTGATGGAACTGAACCAAACTTGACACACAGAACTCCCATGACCAACAGAAAATACTGGAAGGCTTTGGTGGGCATTGACCTTCATTTAAGAGTTGTAGTTCACCTACATCTAGAAAGCACTGTGGAATCAAAACAATTTGGACCAAACTTGGCATAAATACTCAATACCGTGTTTCCCCGAAAGTAAGACAGCGTCTTACTTTCTTTTCCCCCCGAAAAGTCCCACTACGCCTTACTTTCGGGGTACGGCTTACATTGGGCGATGGTAAGCCGTACCCCCGGCCGCCGCGTCACTCGGTCCCGCCTCCTCCTCCTCAGCCGCCGCAGCCGCCCTCCCTGCGGCCGCCTCTTCTCTGATCGGAAGAGAGCCGGCTGAGGAGAGCCCTCAGCCGCCTCTGTTCCGTTCCCCGAAGAGGGGGCTGCAGGGAAACCGCTCGATCGCTCTCCTTGCAGCCCCTCTTCGGGGAGGGAACAGAGGCGCAGAGGAGAGCCCTCTGCACCTCTCTTCCATTTCCCCAAAGAGGGGGCTGCAAGGAAAAACAGCGATCGCCCCCTGCAGCCCCCTCTTCAGGGAAGGGAACAGAGGCGCAGAGGAGAGCCCTCTGCACCTCTCTTCCATTTCCCAAAGAGGGGGCTGCAAGGAAAACACGCGATCGCCCCCCCTGCAGCCCCCTCTTCGGGAAGGTAACAGAGCGCAGAGGAGAGCCCTCTGCACCTCTCTTCCATTCCCGAAGGGGGCTGCAAGGAAACGCGCGATCGCCCCCTGCAGCCCCCTCTTTGGGGAAGGGAACAGAGGCACAGAGGAGAGCCCTCTGCACCTCTCTTCCATTCCCCGAAGAGGGGGCTGCAAGGAAACCGCGTGATCGCCCCCCCTGCAGCCCCCTCTTCGGGGAACGGAACAGAGGCGCAGATGAGAGCCCTCTGCCCCTCTCCTCTGTTCCCCGAAGAGAGGGCTGCAAGGAGAGCGATCGATCGCCCCCTTGCAGCCCCCTCTACGGGGAACGGAACAGAGGCGGCAGAGGGCTCTCCTCAGCCGGCTCTCTTCCGATCAGAGAAGAGGCGGCCGCAGGGAGGGCGGCGGCGGTGGAGGAGGAGGAGGCGGGACCGAGTGAGGCGGCGGCCGGGGGTACGGCTTACTTTCGGGGTACGGCTTATATTAGCCGACCCCTCTGACACCCCCGATACGTCTTACAATCGGGGGTGTCTTACTATCGGGGAAACACGGTATGCCCAAATTTGAACACTGGTGGAGTTTGGAGACAGTAGATCTTGATATTTGGGAGTTGTAGTTGCTGGGATTTATAGTTCAACTATAATCAAAGAGTACTCTGAACCCCACCAATAATAGAATTGGGACAAACTTCCCACACAGAATCCCCATGACCAACAGAAAATACTGTATTTTCTGATGGTCTTTGGTGACCCCTCTGACACCCCCTTGTGACCCCCCTAGGGGTCCCGACCCCCAGGTTGAGAAACACTGCTCTATATGGTTCTGGCCCATCTTACTTGTCCGAACGCATCTGCCGCTACGTCCCACCTCGTGATTTAAGATCATCCGGGGAGGCCCTGCTCTCGCTCCTGCCGACTTCTCAGATGCGGCTGGTGGGGACGAGAGAGACGGCCTTCTCGGTGGTGGCTCCCCATCTGTGGAATACCCTTCCTAGTGACATACGATCAATTCCATCCCTCCTGACATTCAGGAAAAAAGTAAAAGCCTGGCTATGGGACCAGGCGTTTGCACACTAGCACAAGGCAGCAATATTATTATTTTTTTAAACTTAAATGAATGTGTATGATATGTTGATGTAATTGTATTTTAATGTGTAATGTTTTGGGGGGTTTTATACTGTGTTTTATGTGTTTTACTGTGTGGGCATCGAATTGTGCCTTTTCGGAAGCCGCTCCGAGTCCCCCCTCCCTCGGGGGTCGAGAAGAGCGGGGTAAAATGCCGGAAATAAATAAATAAATAAATACATCTTTTGGCGTCGGAAGTGTATGCGCAGTTGTCTATTTATTCTGATGTCCCATTTTGTGGGAAGGGAAGTGGAACATCAGTGGAATACGACGCAATGGTGCAACGACAAGCCAACATGAAACCCTCCCTTGGTTTGGAGGAGCAGATATGAATGCCGTGCTTTATCCGCGCTGTCTCCCTTTTCATATTTGTCGAGGGTTCCCTGATGGGATATGATCCTAGCAAGGCAGGGAGCGCAGTCGTTCCGAGCCGGGCAATCTGACCTCGGGATCACGGCTGTTTATTTTACTAACGCTGCTCTTTGGGCTAATGTGAGCGCCTACGTCCTTTTCCTACCTCCCAGCTCAAAACACCCCTCTGTTCCCTCCCATCTGACGAGGCGGCATGGCACAATGGAGCATGAAACTGCCTAATGCGGTAGAAAATTGCTAATGTAATAAAACAGAGCTCCTTGAAAAATTAGTTAAAGCTTTATTAGGCAGCCTTTCTCTCGGCTCCGAGCGGATTGGTTCTCGGAGAGGGAAAACGCTGTGGAAAGAAGCATCTCTCGGCATTGCTTCGCGAACGAAGATTCAGGAAGGACTCATCCCACGCTTTTTGCAAGCGCGTTGATGACTAAAAAGGCCAATCTGAGATAGGCAAGTTCGGTTGCAGAAAGCACAGCAGAAATGGGTGATGTTGTTTCCAAGTTGCGACACTTTCTGCGTTGTCGTTTCTCTTCGAGACCCGTTCGGCGTGTCTTCTCGAAAGAAGCCGCAGCATTGTGGAGAGTGCATCTCCATGCCTCCCGATGTGAGGCCAGGGTGGACCATTGTTGGTGATCAATCTGGCCGAGCCTGAGATGTTGTTTCAGGAGTCCTTATATCTCTTTTTGGGGGCGCCTCTCTTGCGCTGACCCGTGGCGAGTTCACCATAGAGTAGTATCTTTGGGAGGCGGTGGTCCTCCATCCTAGAAACGTGCCCTGCCCAGCGCAGCTGAGTTCTCAATAGCATGGCCTCAATGCTGGTGACCCCTGCTTGCTCAAGGACAGCAACATTCGTCACATAGTCGGTCCAGTGTATATTTAGGATTGTGCGAAGACAGCGCTGATGAAAGCGTTCAAGGAGTCGTAGGTGTTGGCGATAGGTGACCCATGTTTCAGACCCATAGAGGCAGGCATGTAGCCGGGGGGGGCTAAGGGGGCTTCAGCCCCCCCCCCCCGAAATTCTCAGGGTGGTCCGCGAAAAGGCCTTACTGGTACATTATTTAAACTGTTATGTTTATTCATATCATGATCTGATCACCATGCTCATTATATCCCACATTAGTGGGGTTATTGGGATAACAATACAAAAGGTTTGCTAGGGTAGACCCTCTTCCACCCAGTCTCGGCCCCGAAACAAAAACAAAATCCGGGCTACGGCCCTGCATAGAGGAGAATAGACAGTACGATTGCTCTGTAGACACTGCTTTTGGTGCTTTGCCTCAAGTGCGTGTTGCTCCAGACTCTTATGTGAAGCCTTCTGGATGCACTCTATGCCTTTGATAATCTGTGATCTATCGCTTTGTCAATCTTGGCGTCTGAAGAGATGATGCTTCCCAGGGAGATGAACTGCTCGACGGACTTAAGCACAGATGTGCCTATTCTGATGTGGGGATGATGGTGTTCTTCCTGTGGTGCGGGCTGGTAGAGGACTTCTGTTTCCTTCAGGCTGACTTCCAGCCCAAACAGCTCTGCAGCTGTTGCAAAGCAGGATGTGAGGCGCTGCAGGGCTGCTTCTGAATGGGCGACAAGGGCAGCATCGTCAGCAAAAAGCAGCTCACGGACTAGATAGTTTAGAGTCTTAGTGCGAGCCCTCAGACGGCTTAAGTTGAACAAGCTGCCATCAGTATGATAGCGTGTATATATGCCGTCTTCTTCGAGGTCTGCCGTATCCCTTTGGAGCATCATGCTGAAGAAGATTGTAAATAGTGTTGGTGCAAGTACACAACCTTGTTTCACTCTGTTAGTTATGAGAATGGGCTCCGAGAGAGCATCGCCGTATCTGACTTGACCGCGCTGGCCCTCATGTAACAGGATAATCATTTTGAGGAATTTGGGGGGACATCCTAGACGTTCCAGGATCTGCCACAGACCTTTTCTGCTCACAGTGTCGAAGGCTTTGGTGAGGTCGGCAAATGTTACATAGAGTCCTTTGGGGCTCGGGGACAACTAAGATGCGCCCCTGAATGGGGCGAGTGGTAAGCGCATGCCTACCTTGCTTACCTTGCTTACTGAAAGATCCGGGCCTGGGCCTGAGTAGGTTCAATCGGAATGTTTGTAAAATCGGAATGAATTCGGATTAAATCCACTTTTGAAGCGGTATCGAAGCAATGTAAGCAAACCCGGAAGTAAATTTTCCATTTTGAAGCTGCTGCCGCCATTTTTTTCCCAACCCACTTCCTGGTTCAGGAAGGAATCAGCCTTAGCTTCCTGCCTCTCCTGAGGTGCTTTCCCCTCATTGGCTGTTTAACCCATTTTGGACGTGGATATCCTTCCCTCTGCGTCAGAACCGGGGCGACAGCCATGTTTAACTCACTTTGGATGCGGCTGTTGGCCCGGTTCTGACGCGGAGGGAAGACATCCCGATCCAAACTGGGTTAAACATGTGTGTCCGCCATTAATGAAGTAATTCTGAAATTTCAGAAAATTCTAAAATTTTGAACTTTTCCCCGGAAAATTTCAGACAGAAAATTCGAAAATTTTGAACTTTTTTCCAGAAAATTTCAGACAGAAAATTCAAAAATTTTGAACTTTTCCCCAGAAAATTTCAGACAGAAAATTCGAAAATTTTGAACTTTTTTCCAGAAAATTTCAGACAGAAAATTCAAAAATTTTGAACTTTTCTCTAGAAAATTTCAGAAATCATTTCAAAATCGAATCGCCAGCACCCCCTACATCCGCAACAGGTTTTGAACCATTTTTTCCCTTTGATCCCTTATACGGTATATACAATTCAGTCAGCAATCTGTGTTATAAATAGTATAAACCTCTGGAGGGGTAATCATTGCTTGGTACCACTTTATGATATGGCTTTATATAAACATACTAGCTGTACCCGGCACGCGTTGCTGTGCCCTAGGTAGGAGATGCGAGAAAGTCTGAGTATGTAAGGGTTGGAATTGATGTTACTTACGGTCTTGGTGGGGTCATGGCTGTGTCGTTGTGTGTTGTTCTGGTGGGTGGGATGTTGAAGTCCTGGGGAGTTGTTGGTGTGTGGTGTTGCTGGTATTCTGCAGAGCTTGTGGATATACAATGTTTTTTGTCTTTCCGTCTGCTGTGTTGATGTAGAGGTTGATGCGTGTGTGGGTGGGGTACTTTGGAAGTGAGTGGAGGTACTTGAAATCCCATTATCCATGGTGTGTCCTCCTCTGAACTGCAGTCGGATGGAGTGTGGGTCATGGGGGGCATTGTGTGCCAAGTTTGGTCTTTATCGGTCTTGGTTCTGGGACACAGTGGTCTGTGGGGAATGATGGGTTTTGAAGTAGTACAAATACCATTATCCATGGAGGTACAGTACTTCAAGTCCCATAATCCATGGTCCACCCTCCTCCAAACTGTAGTAGAATGTAGCGTGGGTCATAGGGGCTCTGTGTGCCAAGGTAGGTTACTGTAAATTCAGGCCATACACAGTGTCCCATGAGCTGAGGCCAGTCAGGTTAATGAAGTTACTGTCAATTCAGGCCATACACAATGTCCAGTGAGCTGAGGTGTCGGGAGAATCATAATGAAGCTGTCAATTCAGGCCATACACAATGTCCAGTGAGCTGACAGTCAGGGAAATTAAGTTAATGAAGCCTTACTGTCATTTCAGGCCATACACAATGTCCCATGAGCTGAGGCCTAGTCGGGAAAATCAAGTTAATGAAGCCTTACTGTCAATTCAGGCCATACACAATGTCCAATGAGCTGAGGCCTAGTCGGGAGAATCAAGTTAATGAAGCCTTACTGTCAATTCAGAGCGTAAACAGCATTCCATTAAGTGAGGCCTACTCAGGGAAATTAAGTTAATGAAGCCTTACTGTCAATTTTGGGCATGGTCTGTGATTTGTAGGGGTGTAAATTTTCTGTGGGAAGTGAATTGGGTGTTTGTGTTTGTGCCTCAGCCATTTGCCTTATCCTCCTCTGACAGTTTATTATGGGTCGGAATGTTCATGTTGGCTGGCCAGTACAGGAGCTTTGCAAATCCGCCCTTCTTGGCAGCCAATCATGTTGTCAGAATGTAGAGGCTGGGAGAGTCGTTGGCAGCCCCGGAGGATGATGGGAAATGTAGGTTATTTTACTTGTTGTTTTGGGGGCCCTTTAGGTTTTGGGGGGAAGTTTCTTTGCTACAAACCTACCTTGCTTGAGGCCTATTTCTGTTGGCAAGTTTGGTGTTTCTGCGTTGTAAGGTTTCTCTGTTTGGGACGGTCGTTCCATGACGGGAACCCCTTTATATAATAGATTGTAGGGTCAACCATCATCTGGTCCCTAGTACCCCTTTGTTATATGGCTGTACGAGTCCCTATGTGTGTCCTTCCAGGATAGGGATCCCCCATGAACATAATACAGAGTGAGTTCCCCCCCCCCTATTATATGGGAGCAAAACCTCAAGGATATCCTTTCCTCACCAGTGGGATCAAAGCCCACCAAGAGAAATACCCCGAACCTGATCCTTCCCTGCAAGGCCCAATAGTCACAGATAATATCCATCTTTGTAACCAAACCCCATTTTACCCCCTGAGATTAGGGGGTTGGGTGGATGTTCTTTCCCCTCCTTGTGGCCGTAACCCTATCCCCTTGTCTGTGTCCTCTCCTGCCTCGTCCCTTCTTCTCGGCTGGCCCTCCTGACCCCACCTCGGCTGAGGAACGGGACAGTAGGAAAACATGTCAAGCATGAGAAGTCGCAAGGCGAAGGCAAACATGACCTCTCCGGCTCCTAGTTAGTGATCTTCGGAGAGCGCATGGAGGCCGCAGAGTCAGCGAGAAAGCCAAGCTGGAGGGGCATCCCACGGCCCTTTAGAGAGGGGACTTTTTGTGGGGGGGGGCCTCTTGCTCTTTGAGAGCACTCGAGTGTTTTGTTTTAATCATGTGGAGAAGCACTGGCTCGGCGCTGCGCAATCTTGGGCAAGGAGGACTTTCTCAAAACAGCCAGGAAAAACATCAGTCAGCAGAGGAGCCCGGACTAGGCCAGCGAGTTCTTCGCCCGTCCGATAACAGGAAATGCGGAGGATCCCGAGGAAAGGAAATTAGTAATTTATACTTGTCTGGGGAGTGAATATACCTTTTCAAACAAATGATGCATGTGCCAAGTTTTATGTGCAATCTCAGATCCTTACGGTTGCCAGATCTCACTTCCATAGTGGCTCTGGTCCTCAGGGTGAGAAGGAGGCATCTCGGGGCGAGAGCGCGGTCTTGGAAAATGTGGTGCCTGCTGTCTATTTTCTTCCTTTCTCGCCCTAAAATGAATTAGATTTATTTATTTATTTATTTATTATTTCGACCTCTATACCACCCTTCCCGAAAAGGCTCAGGGTGGTTCGCAGCAGTGAACAACACAACACAATATACTAAAAACAGAATAAAACAGAATAAAAACAGATTAAGACCAGAGTAGGGGTTACAGTTTAGAGCAGTGTTTCCCAACCTTTTTTGAGCCGCGGCACACTTTTAACATTTAAAAAATCCGGGGGCACACCACCAACCAAAATGACACTCTAACACAGTAAAGAACGGCTGGGGGATGGTGACCTGCTGGGAGCAGCTGCGGGGAGTGCCGAAGCTGGGGGAGGGGGAGGAGCCAGGCCGTGCCATGCCCGCCCCTCCCCAGCTTCAGTGCTCCCACACCTTTGCCAGCCTTGAGGGGGCAGTGCCAAGCCAGCGGTGGTAGAGCCAGCACAATGCTGGCTTGGCACTGCCCCCTCAAGGCTGGCAAAGCTGTGGGAGCACTGAAGCTGGGGAGGGGGCAGAGCCAGGCCGCGCCATGCCCCGCCCCCTCCCCCCAGCTTCAGTTCTCCCACAGAGGAGAAGCATGAGCGGTGGACGGGCTTCAGTAGATGGGGCTCCTCCTCCGCGCGGCTTCAGCGAGCGAGGGGTGAGAGTCGTGGCGGGAGTCATGGCGGATTGGAGGCTGGCTGGGGAAACGGCCGAAGGAGGCGGCGCCCCGGCCCCTTCTTCTTTTTCTTCGCCGCCACTCGGCCCTTCCTCCTCCTCCCCCAAGCAGCAGGAGGAGGGGGGAAGGAAGGGGGGCAGAGAGCTTTTCTCGCGGCACACCTGATGATCGCTCACGGCACACTAGTGTGCCACGGCACACTGGTTGAGAAACACTGGTGTAAAGACTGCTGAGCTATTGCTTCGGGGAGTGCAGCTATATAGTATCAAGTTGTATCTCTATGGTTCGTGTAGTGTAACCTTAAGATATGTGCCTCTAAGAAGATACTGTAACCACCTAAGCTTTGAACTCTGAAACCTCCACGCTTAGAACACTGTTTGAAATATTCAAACAGTGTTCTAAGCGTGGAGGTTTCAGAGTTCAAAGCTTAGGTGGTTACAGTATCTTCTTAGAGGCACGTATCTTAAGGTTACAATAAACTAACTTTTCTTTAACAAAGCTTAGGTGGTCAAAGCTTAGGTGGTTACAATATCTTCTTAGAGGCATGTATATTAAGGTTACAATACACTAACTTTTCTTTAACAAAGATATCTCCCTGCATAATTCCTTCACCCACAAGTCTCGAAAACAACTTCTTCCTAGTGGGTAGCCAAGTATAGTGAATGGTGGCAGCGAAAGTTAACAAACAGTGTCAGTGGGAGTTTGGGTTAGAGTAATACCCTGCCCTGACACAGTAATGGAAAGGTCAGTGGAAAAGCTGACCTGTGTGAATACTTATTACATTATATGGTGGCAGCAAGAGGGATTAAAAGAAGTCTTTACATAAATTGGTGGTAAGGGTAGAATAAGAAAACTACCCGGCCACAGTTGAAAGTGTAATATAGAGAGCCCTTACAGCGCCATCATCCAAGAACAACCTCATTTCTTTCTGGGACGTTGTCCTTGGCATTTCTGGAAGAGAGCTTTTGTGCAAACCTTGCCTTTAACCTTTTGTGAGGATGAAATATGGCTTCCTTTTTTCTCCAGCTTCCCCACTCTTCGGTGTCCTAGGTACACAGCCGACCCAATTACTTATAATAAACAATTCCGTTTATCTATATCAGGATCATTATCTAAATTGGCTACATGACACATACTGTTTCCCGAAGCGCACCCTGGGGAAAAAGCCAGCTATAAAAACCCGTGATTCTGTACTTTGTAATTATCCCTCTATGGGCTATAAACCATTACATGCTGGTGTTTCAAGGAGATCGAGCTCCGAGTTTCTGCCACAAAGATTTCCAGGAAATGGATGGGAAGGAAGGGAGATTTGCAGGCACCACCACAAGCTGTAGCTTGGGAGAAGCATCTTCCCCTGGAAGGAAACCTCTTTTCTTCTTTTTCTCTTGTTTCAGACAATGGCTGTGGAATGCTATGGATACTCCGGGAAAAATACCCCAGGAATGTGAACACGGCCAATTATTTGCTCATCTCGCACAGCTTTCATAACTGAAACCGAAGCAAATGTAGTAATGTCCAACCAAAGAGCTCTCCTTTGAAAACAGAAACGTCAATGGTAGCATCTCTTATTTGGAATTCCAAAATGTAAAATATTCTAAAGCCGAAACATGCCCATATGGGAAACCAGTGACACGCTGCTTTCGGATGCTTCGATGGACACAAACTTTGATGCATGCACAAAATTATTAAACTATATTGCAGTGTTTCCCAACCAGTGTGCCGGGGCACACTAGTGTGCCGTGAGCGATCATCAGGTGTGCCGTGGGAAATTGGAAACTCCAATACCCTTACTTATTAAAGGAGCGCCACTACGCCACAGTACAAAATGCAGAATTAACCATACATAATCATACGCAAAAAACACATTCAAAGTACCCAATCCTGCTGGAGAAAATCAAAAGTCTTACATAAGGTAGTTCGACGTGGTCGCCACAGAGAGCGGAGGAGTTGCGAACCAGGGAGTAGCGAGTTCACAGAGCGCTCCTCTACGGAAAACTCGCAATATTTGATGAAATCACAGAAGTGAGTGCAAAAAAACAAAGTGTATCCTCACGATGTTATCCAATGACAGTTCCGGGATCCGCACAATAACACAGTCAGTTTAAAGAAGCAGCTCCATAATCATAGCGACAAGGTAGAAAATCATGTAGGTAATCACGTATATTCAAACCGCCAGAGGCTTAAGATAGATGTGGCGAGGGAATCGAAAGCTGGCATGGGCAAACTTGGACCTTCCAAGCAGGGCCGTAGCCAGGATTTTGATTGAGTTTGGGGGGCTGAGACTGGGTGGAAGAGGGTCTACCCTAGCAAACCTTTTGTATTGTTATCCCAATAACCCCATGAATGTGGGATATAATGAGCATGGTGATCAGATCATGATATGAATAAGCATAACAGTTTAAATAATGTACCAGTAAGGCCTTTTCGTGGACCACCCTGAGAATTTCGGGGGGGGGGGGCTGAAGCCCCCTTAGGCCCCCCCCTGGCTACATGCCTGCTTCCAAGGGTTTTGGACTCCAACTCCCACCATTCCTAGCAGCCTCAGGCCCTTTTCCTTTCCCCCCCTCAGCCACTTAAGCAGGAAAGGGCCTCAGGCTGTGAGGAATGGTGGGAGTTGAAGTCCAAAGCACCCAGACGGCGCAAGTTTTCCCATGACTGACAGCTGTTGAGCAAGACCTTCGTGTGTGTCTTTCTGCCATTCCTGCCAGGATATCTATGTTGTGTTCATCGAAACAGGCCCAGGTTTCACACCGAGTGTATAAATACATTTAAAAACATATTAACTATATGTATGACTGTGTTAGAGTGTCATTTTGTGTCATTTTCGTTGGTGGTGTGCCCCAGGATTTTGTAAATGTAAAAAAGTGTGCCGCGGCTCAAAAAAGGTTGAAAAACACTGCTATATTGTGCAAAATGAGCTTCAGGCTCTGTGTGTAATAGGGTTGTGCATTCGGGCCACAGCTTTCGTGTCATGGCTTTCGGTGGGGGCCTCGATCCATTTTTTTTAATTATCCCAAAATCGGGAGGGCAGATACCTGTTTCCGCTCTGGCAGGCCAGGAATACCCATAAGGCCAACCTAGGCCATGGCTTAGGGGTGCAAGCCAAGGGGTGGCGCAGATCACGGACCAAAAAAAATGTTGAAACAAATAAAAACACAACGCACATGGAGATGAGGAAGGAAGGATACCGGAGGTCCTCCTTTTCGGCTACACCCCTGCCCCTCCTGAATACCAGCTCCTGCCTCTGCTATTGTTGTGCAAACGGCGTATGCGCAGGGGCTCTCGACACTGGTGTCGATGTCGACAAGAGGAACAATTAACTCCCTCGATGCCGACAGCATCCACTTGCTGGCTCCTTCAGTGCAAGTACAGGAAACTCCACTGCGCAGTCTGCGCATGCCCTAACACCATGACAGCTGGTATTCCTCCTCCAAAACAAGGAGACTCCTCCTTATTGGAGAGAGAAGCACAACTGTTGGCTACGACATATGCGCAAACCCCAGTACAGGAGAGAAGCCCAACGCGACAAGCCCCGGTATCGGGGAGAAGCGTGGCATCGGTACAGCTGCTGACTACAACGCATGCGCAATCCCCGATACCTCAAGCCCCAACATCGGGGAGGAGGCTCCTCCCCCCATGCCTGCATCCATAGTGCCTACTGAGAGGGAAACTCCTATGGCGGACACACCGGGAGAGCTGGATGCGAGGCCCTAAGGGGGACAAGCGGATGTAAGGATGTGTGTGTAGGGGTGCGGTAGAGGTTGGCTTAAAGGGGGCGTAATTCCAAAGTGTGGCCTAGGGCGCAAAAAGGTGTTAATCCGGGCCTGCGCTCTGGGCTGCCAAAAGCGCCATTTTCTACTGGCCCATTATGGGAGGAGGTCTTCCCAAGCTCCCCTTCCAGTCATTTGAGGCATTGAAACTCTACTCTATAGGAGAGGCACTTGGCTACAGGCAGACACACACTTCAAGGAGGCTTCTTCTTACTTGTTTCTCATTCTAGAGAAGGCACTCGGCTGTAGGCAGGCACACATGCCTTCTGGGCCTGCACGACATATGCACTTTCCATGGCAAGGAGGCAAGTTCTCAAACTCAAGGTCAATTACCAAGCAAACCCTTTCAGTACTTTCTGTTGGTAATGAGAGTTCAATAGGGCAAGTTGGGTTCAATTCCATTGTTGCAAGAGTTCGGGATGCTCTTTGATTGTGTGCTAACTATAAATCCCAGAAACTGTAACTCCCAAATGTCAAGGTCTATTTTCCCCAAACTCCATCTGTGTTCACATTTGGGCATCTTGAGTATTCATGCCAAGTTTGGTCCTGATCCAACATTGTTTGAGCCCACAGTGCTCTCTGGATATAGGTGAACTACAACTCCAAAACCCAAGGTCAATGCCCACCAAACTCTTATAGCATTTTCTCTTGGTTATGGGAGTTCTGTGTGGGAAGTTTGTGTCCTTTCTGCCATTCCTGCCAGGATATCTATGTTGTGTTCATCTCAACAGGCCCAGGTTTCACACTGAGTGTATAAATACATTTAAAAACATATTAACTATATGTATTACTGTGTTAGAGTGTCATTTTGTGTCATTTTGGTTGGTGGTGTGCCCCAGGATTTTGCAAATGTAAAAAGTGTGCCGCGGCTCAAAAAAAGGTTGAAAAACACTGCTTTACACTAACTGCTTGTCCTTAAACCCAACTGCTTTCCTAGCAGTTCAAACACAGCTTTTCTTCTACTCTCTCTCAGAGCAGAGTCAGAGTCTTTTTTAAAACCCGCTGACAGCTGTCTAAAACGGACTCTCTAACTCTCCACACACCCTCTCGCCTTCGACTTTCACTGCCAACTCCCAACTGCTAAAGTTTGAATTTGAAGATTCTAAGGCCAGTTGCAGGCTCCGCCTCCAGTTTCCACGGTAACAGAAGCCCCTTGGAGGTGCATCTACACCACTGATTCTCAAAGTGGGTGGTGAAGTGATCCAAAGGAGCAGAGGGAGGCTCAGGAAAATTTGGGGGGCGGTGAACCCCTTCAAGGGGGTGGAGAACGATTGGCTATTTAGGAGGGGTTGTGCGTTGGTTCTCAGCTGGCAAGGGAAAGTGAAGCCATGGAGGGCATGCACTCCATCCCTCCTTACCAGCTGAGAATCAACTCGAGTTAGAGATATCGCGGGTTGATTCTGAGCTGGCGAGGGGGTGTGGAGGGGGGCATCCCCTGCGCACTGCGCATGCATGACACCAATAACGAAATAATAGCGAATTTCGTAATTAAATACGAATCAATTTCGAAATTTTCCCCAAAATTTTCGGAGCGCTTTCTATTTCAAAACAACAGCAGCTCCTCACCCCGCCCCCCGAGTTTAGAAACAATTTTTTTATGGATCAACCAGCCCTACTTTCTAGGTAATCCTCGGAGTGTGAGATGCTTGTCTGTTCGATCGATCGATCGATCGATCGATCTATCTATCTATCTATCTATCTATCTATTGATCAATCAATCTATCCATCCATCCATTCGTCTAACTATCTGTCTATTAGGCATGAGAAAACAGTTATGAAAATGATTCGTTTAGTAAGAAATTCGTAAGAAATGCTACTTTCGAGTATTTCCGCACCTGGAACGCCAACCAGGAAGTGGACTTTCTTTTTAGAACTTTGGGGGCCAGGATTTTCTTAAGTGTCGTTATTAGGTCGTAAGGGGGGGGGGGCACCCTCCTTCTCTCTCACCACCCTCCCGCCTCCCTTGCCAATAAGTATTATGGCAAGGCAAGCCCTAAACTCGCTCTTTCTTCTTTGGAAGCCTGGAAAAATGTAAACGGAGAGGATTACTCAGAAGTAAATCTGCAAAGGAGGGCACTTTGGATGAAGGGCCCTCCTTGTGGATTTAGTTCTGAGTAAACCTCTCTGTTTACATTTTTCCAGGCTTCCCTGCCTCTCCTGCCTGCCAGGATCTAAAGCATCAAAGAGTATTGGGGTGAGAAACCAACCTAATGTATCATAGAATGAATGCTACTGTAAGTGCCTAATATTATAAGTAATCCAACTGGTCATATACCTACATTCCATGCACATGCAATAATACAGCAGTAATAACAATAACAGCAGTAATAACAATGGGTATAAGAAGAGGTAATATTCAAACCGAAGTATTCTGACTGGTCTCTCCTCATGCGGTGCAAACGGGCTCTTCTCTTATTAGCCCGGAAATTAGCGGGAAAAGCCAGCGTTTGCTGCTTGGGAGCACACACATACATATTCTTGGGGGATTTGCTGCAGAATCCAGGGCTCATAGAGAAGATTCTGCAGCAAATCCCCCCGGGGAGCTGGATGTGTGTGCACCCAAGCAGAACACGCTGGCTTTTCCCGGGCTCACAGAGAAGAGCCCGTTTGCACCGCATGAGGCAGGGACCCAGTCAGAATACTTCGGTTTGAATTTTACCTCTTCTTATACCCATTGTTATTACTGCTGTATTATTGCATGTGCATGGAATGTAGGTATATGACCAGCCTGGGCAAACTTGGGCCCTCGCTCCCTCGGGATCGGGTGAGAGAGAGGCAGCGAGGAGCGAGGGGGGGGATCCTCCTCCTTTTCTTTTGCTGCTTCCAAGAATAGAATACCCCCTCCCTCCCTCCTTCCTATTTGGAGAGTCCCATCTAGAATTCAGTGTGATTTATTCAAGTTTTGGCCTACAACTCCCAGATATCCCAGCCAATTTACCAGCTGTTAGGATTTCTGGGAGTTGTAGGCCAAAACCATCTGGAATGCGCATGAGCTGGCATACGAACTACTAACGAATTTCGTTAGTAATTAAGTTACATTTTAGAAATTTTTGGAAATTTTTTTGTAAGTCTTCCTATTACTAATCAAAAAAATCCCCCCCAATTAGATTTTCGATTTCCTATTTTTGGGTTCTAAACCATGCCTACTGTCTATCCATCCATCCATCTGCCTCTCCTGGTGCCTTTGAGTAGGATTTGCCAATTTTCAGGACTTTGCCCCAACTGGAAGAGTTTTCCATTTCTGTCCAATTTAATAAGTCTGTTGCAAACTCATTGAAATATACCAATCAGGGCAACATGCCCTTGACCTCCACTTTGTAGGAAATTTCTCTAATCGCCTGTTTCAACAAAGGACAGGTACTACACTTGGAAGCCTGCGGTGACTTGCCTTATCTCTCTCCAGATCCTGTGAGATCCTCCAGTCTTGAGCACCGTGTCGGGGCTATTAGCATTTGACAAGGCAGGTTGTTTCGGCCCTCCATCAATCACCAAATGATAGCCCCCATTATCCCATAATTGCTACTGTTAGGCTTTCCCCAGAAGGGTTGGAAATTCGGTCTGAACAAAAGATAGAAAGAAAGAAAGAAAGAAAGAAAGAAAGAAAGAAAGAAAGAAAGAAGGTTGCATCTACACTGTCGAATTAGTGCAGTTTGACCCCATTAAGAACTGGCATCATGGAAGTTGTAGCTTTGTGATCTTTTTCTGGGAATGGATGCCAAACTTCAGCTCCTACGATTCCACACCATTGGGCCATGGCGCTCTCTCTCTCTCTCTCTCTCTCTCTCTCTCTCTCTCTTGGCATTACTTCGCGAACGAAGATTCTTAGGAAGGACTCATCCCACGCTTTTTACAAGCGCGTTGATGACTAAAAAGGCCAATCTGAGATAGGCAAGTCCGGTTGCAGAAAGCACAGCGGAAAGTCTCCTTGGGTGATGTTGTTTTCAAGTTGCGGTTCTTTCTGCGTTGTCGAGACCCGTTCGGTGTGTCTTCTCGAAAGAGGCCACAGCATTGTGGATAGTGCGTCTCCACGCCACCCGATGCGAGGCCATTGGGTGATCAATCTGGCCGAGCCTGAGATGTTGTTTTGGGAGTCATATCTCTTTTGGGGCGACCCGCACTAACCTGTTCACCGTAGAGTAGTATCTTTGGGAGGCGGTGATCCTCCATCCTAGAGACTTGCCCTGCCCAGCGCAGCTGTGTTCTCAATAGCATGGCCTCAACGCTGGTGATCCCTGCTTGCTCAAGGACAGCAACATTAGTCACATAGTCAGTCCAGTGTATATTTAGGATTGTGCGAAGACAGCGCTGATGAAAGCATTTGAGGAGCCGTAGGTGTTGGCGATAGGTGACCCATGTTTCAGACCCATAGAGGAGAATAGACAGTACGATAGCTCTGTACACACTGATTTTGGTGCTTTGCCTCAGGTGCTTGTTGCTCCAGACTCTTTTGTGAAGCCTTCCGAATGCACTCTATGCCTTTGCTAATCTGTGATCTATCTCTTTATCAATTTTGGTGTCTGACGAGATAATGCTTCTCAGGTAGGTGAACTGCTGAACGAACTTGAGCACATATTGGCCTATGCTGATGTGGGGATGATGGTGTTCTTCCTGTGGTGCGGGCTGGTAGAGGACTTCCATTTCCTTCAGGCTGACTTTCAGTCCAAACAGCTCTGCAGCTGTTGCAAAGCAGGCTGTGAGGCGCTGTAGGGCTGCTTCTGAATGGGCGACAAGGGCAGCATTGTCAGCAAAAAGCAGCTCACGGACTAGATAGTTTAGTCTTAGTGCGATTTGCCTATGCTGACATGGGGATGATGGTGTTCTTCCTGTAGTGCGGGTTGGTAGAGGACTTCCCTTTTCTTCAGGCTGACTTCCAGCCCAAACAGCTCTGCAGCTGTTGCAAAGCAGGATGTGAGGCGCTGCAGGGCTGCTTCTGAATGGGTGACAAGGGCAGCATCGTCGGCAAAAAATAGCTCACGGACTAGATAGTTTAGTCTTAGTGCGATTTGCCTATGCTGACATGGGGATGATGGTATTCTTCCTGTAGTGCGGGCTGGTAGAGGACTTCCCTTTTCTTCAGGCTGATTTCCAGCCCAAACAGCTCTGCAGCTGTTGCAAAGCAGGATGTGAGGCGCTGCAGGGCTGCTTCTGAATGGGTGACAAGGGCAGCATCGTCGGCAAAAAATAGCTCACGGACTAGATAGTTTAGTCTTAGTGCGATTTGCCTATGCTGACATGGGGATGATGGTATTCTTCCTGTAGTGCGGGCTGGTAGAGGACTTCCCTTTTCTTCAGGCTGACTTCCAGCCCAAACAGCTCTGCAGCTGTTGCAAAGCAGGATGTGGCGCTGCAGGGCTGCTTCTGAATGGGCGACAAGGGCAGCATCGTCGGCAAAAAAGCAGCTCACGGACTAGATAGTTTAGTCTTAGTCAGGGCCGGTTCGTCCATTAGACAAAGGAAGCAGGCGCGTAGAGCGACGTCACTGGGGAGGGGCGACGTCACCCGGGAGGGGCGCTGCAATGCCGGCTCCCGCGCCCATGGCGCCCGGCTTCCCAGTGCCTGCGGGCCCGCGGCCGCGCCGGCCAAGCCTCCACGGCCAGCACCGCAGCCGCCGCCGCGCCTTTTCTAGGCAGCCAGGGCACTCCGGGCACGCTTAAGCATGCGCGGACCTTCTGCGCATGCGTGAAAAGGTCCGCGCTGCGTACCGGCTCCAGCTTTAGAGCCAGTGCGCGTGCGCAGATTGGCGCATGCGCACTGGGGGGGTGCAATTTTTTTTTGCGTACCCCCCGGGAAAAGCTTGGTCCGCCCCTGGTCTTAGTGCGATTTGCCTATGCTGACATGGGGATGATGGTGTTCTTCCTGTAGTGCGGGTTGGTAGAGGACTTCCCTTTTCTTCAGGCTGACTTCCAGCCCAAACAGCTCTGCAGCTGTTGCAAAGCAGGACGTTAGGCGCTGCAGGGCTGCTTCTGAATCGACCCATTCAGAAGCAGCTCACGGACTAGATAGTTTAGAGTCTTAGTGCGAGCCCTCAGGCGGCTTAAGTTGAACAAGCCACCATCAGTACGATATTGTATATATATGCCATCTTCTTTTTCGAGGTCTGCCGTAGCAAATCCAAATGATAAATAAATAATAAATTTAAATAAATAATCTGACAGTGTAGATCAGGCAAGTTGGACTCCAACTCCCACAATTCCTAACAGCCTACCGAGAGTTGAAGTCCAAAACACCTGTAGATGAACCCCTGGCTTGCTCAGGAAAGGCAAACCCAGCGAAATCGAAGCAGGTTACAAGAACTCGGTTCTGTTTGCTTTTCAAGGAAAGGCACTCTATTCTTCTTTTTTTTAATGAATGCATGTGTTTGTCACTCTCTATTTTTGCTGTCCCAGGGCGTTTTCGCACCAATTAAAGCTGAGGCTTTGGAGGAGGGAAAAGGGAGGACGAATAGAGAAAACACGGAAAGGAGGGGGAGAATCTTATTTGTTTACATCGGATCGCAAGCACTCTGCACGCCAAATGTATGTTTTAAGTTAATTGCGACGGCAGAGTCTTCTGTTTCTCATGAAGACGATGGTTTCCAACTGCTGAGCGCATTGTTTTCCTGCGCTTTGCACATTCCGAAATACCGAAAAGTGTGTGGGCATATATATCTGCGCACACGTATATATATTGAGATAATTACGGGCCATTAGTACCCTGCCGGAGATTGTTTTATTAATGGAGCCTGGATATTGTGACGATCACGGCTTTGAAAATCCGTGGATAACTTTAGACAGACGGCTTTGGCATTTCCCTTCTTTCTTCTCTTATGTTTTTTTCCCTCCTCCCATATAATGACAAAGAATTAAAACACAGAGACACACATGATTTAGGACAGTGTTTCCCAACCTTTTTTGCGCCGCGGCACACTTTTTACATTTGCAAAATCCTGGGGCACACCACCAACCAAAATGACACAAAATGACACTCAAACACAGTAATACATAGAGTTAATATGTTTTTAAATGTATTTATACACTCAGTGTGAAACCTGGGCCTGTTTCGATGAACACAACATAGACATCCTGGCAGGAATGGCAGAAAGACACAAACTTCCCACACAGAACTCCCATAACCAAGAGAAAATACTATAAGAGTTTGGTGGGCATTGACCTTGAGTTTTGGAGTTGTAGTTCACCTACACCCAGAGAGCACTGTGGACTCAAACAATGTTGGATCAGGACCAAACTTGGCATGAATACTCAATATGCCCAAATATGAACGCAGATGGAGTTCAGGGGAAATAGACCTTGACATTTGGAAGTTGTAGTTGCTGGGATTTATAGTTCCCCTACAATCAAAGAGCATTCTGAATCCCATCAATGATAGAACTGGGCCAAACTTCCCACACAGAACTCCCAGGGGGCAAGAGGAGGTCTCTACTTGGGGAAAGGGAGGCGGGTCTTCCCAATGTATGGAGAGGAAGAGACCAAGTAGACAATGGGTGGGGAGGGGGGTGGTTGTAATTTTGTGCCTTTATCGAGGTACGTTTCTTAGGGTTCTTATACTTCAACACACTAGACCAGTCTTTCTCAACCAGTGTGCCATGGCACACTAGTGTGCCGTGATGGACTTCCTGCTGTGCCGCGAGAAAAGCTCTCTGCCCCCCTTCCTCCCCCCCTCCTGCCGAACTCCTGCTGCTTGGGGAGAGAAGGAAGGGTCGGGCAGGGGCAAAGAAAAAGAAGAAGGGACCGGGCGCCGCCTCCTTCGGCCGTTCCCAGCCAGCCTCCAATCCGCCATGACTCCCACCATGACTCTCGCCTCACTCGCTGAAGTCGCGTAGAGGAGCCCCACCCACTGAAGCCCATCCACTGCTCATGCTCCTCCTCTGTAGGAGAGCTGAAGCTGGGGAAGGGGGCGGGCATGGCGTGGCCTGGCTCTGCCCTCTCCCGGCTTCGGCACTCCCAGCAGCTGCTCCAACCTTGAGGGGACAGTGCCAAGCCAGCATTGTGCTGGCTCTGGCACGGCTGGCTTGGCACTGCTCTCTCAAGGCTGGAGCAGCTGCTGGGAGAGGTGAAGCCGGGGGTAGGGGGCGGGGCATGTCGCAGCCTGGCTCCGCCCCCTCCCCAGCTTCGGCACTCCCAGCAGCTGCTCCCAGCAGGGCACCAACCCCCAGCCGTTCTTTACTGTGTTAGAGTGTCATTTTGTGTCATTTTGGTTGGTGGTGTGCCCCCGGATTTTTTTAATGTTAAAGGTGTGCCACGGCTGAAAAAAGGTTGGGAAACACTGCACTAGACTCTCCCCCCTCCCCTCCTGAAGGTCCCAATTTCCCACGGCACACCTGATGATTGCTCACGGCACACTAGTGTGCCCCGGCACACTGGTTGAGAAACATTGATTCAGGATCATGGCGATGGCTGTGATTGTGCCTTGTTGTTATTTTATTTATTTATTTATTTACTGCCCGGGTTATTTGAGAAACGTATTAGTTAGTCTTTAGCCATTATTTATGTGGCTCGCAGTAGTGTCAGGAAGTTAGTGGAAGCACTGCGAGTCCCATCGTCCAAGACAGGCCGGAATTAAGTGTTTGTGGCACCCTAGGCCACACTCTAGAAGCGCCACCCCCGAGGGTGGGGCCACTTGCGGGCATGCGCAAGCGGCGCGGCGTCCTCCGCCATGTTCCTGGGTGCCGCAGCGGCCGCTCGGAAACTTCCGTTCCTTCCTCTTCCTTCTCCGAGGCCTTATGGGTAATCCGGGCCTGGTCCAAGGTCTATCCTCCTCCAAACAGCACCAGGATGTAGAGTGGGTCATGGAGGCTCTGTCTGCCAAGTTTGGCCTTGATTCATCATTATTGGGAGTTGCAGTGGTATCGTGAAATTGCTGAAGGGACTGCAGGACATCAGGCGCGGCGGCGGTGGCGAGGAGGAAAAGGTGGAGGGAAGCCGCGGCGCCTCTTCGCGAGCGCCGCGGGCTCTGCGTCCTCTACCATGTTCGTGGGTGCCGCAGTGGCGCCAGCAGGAACATGGCATAGGAGGCAGAAAGGACGTGGCGCCGCAGCTTCCCTCCACCTCTTCCTCCTCGCCGCCGCTACGCCTGACGTCACCCAGCTCCGCCGAAAAGGGGCGGGCGCCGCGCAGGACGTCAGGCGCGGTGGTAAGGGCGAGGAGGAAGAGGTGGATGCCCGCATCAGCCCCGCCCCTGCAAGCGGCCCCGCCCCCCGCAAGCAGCCCCACCCCGCCCCCAGGGGTGGCCTTCCAGAGTGTGGCCTAGGGCTTTGTTTCCCAACCTTTTTTGAGCCATGGCACACTTTTAACATTAAAAAAATCTGGGGGCACACCACCAACCAAAATGACACAAAATGACACTCTAACACAGTAAAGAACGGCTGGGGGTGGTGATCTGCTGGGAGTGCCAAAGCCGGGGAGGGGGAGGAGCCAGGCCACGCCATGCCCCAGCCCCCCCCGGCTTCAGTTCTCCCATAGCTTTGAGAGGGCAGTTCGCCAGCCTTGAGGGGACAGTGCCAAGCCAGCATTGTGATGGCTCTGGCACCGCTGGCTTGGCACTGCACCCCTCAAGGCTGGCAAAGCTGTGGGAGTGCTGAAGCCGGGAGGGGCGGAGCCAGGCCGCACCATGCCCTGAACCCTCTTTCCGGCTTCAGTTCTCCCACAGCTTCACCAGCTTTGAGAGGGCAGTGCCAAGCCAGCATTGTGCTGTCTCTGCCACCGCTGGCTTGGCACTGCCCCCTCAAGGCTGGAGCAGCTGCTGGGAGTGCTGAAGCCGAGGAGGGGGCGGAGCCAGGCCATACCATGCCCTGAACCCTCTTTCCAGCTTCAGTTCTCCCACAGCTTCGCCAGCTTTGAGAGGGCAGTGCCAAGCCAGCATTGTGCTGTCTCTACCACCGCTGGCTTGGCACTGCCCCCTCAAGGCTGGCAAAGCTGTGGGAGTGCTGAAGCCGGGCAGGGGGCGGAGCCAGGCCGCACCATGCCCTGAACCCTCTTTCCGGCTTCAGTTCTCTCACAGGTTCGCTAGCTTTGAGAGGGCAGTACCAAGCCAGCATTGTGCTGGCTCTGCCACCGCTGGCTTGGCACTGCCCCTGAAGGCTGGCGGCTGTGGGAGCGCTGAAGCCGGGGAGGGGCTGAGCCAGGCCGCACCATGCCCTGAACCTTCTTTCTGGCTTCAGTTCTCCCACAGCTTCGCCAGCTTTGAGAAGGCAGTGCCAAGCCAGCATTGTGCTGTCTCTGCCACCGCTGGCTTGGCACTGCCCCTGAAGGCTGGCAAAGCTGTGGGAGCGCTGAAGCCGGGGAGGGAGCGGAGCCAGGCTGCGCCATGCCCTGAACCTCCCCCCGGCTTCAGCACTCCACCAGAGGAGGAGCATGGGCGGTGGACGGGCTTCAGTAGGCAGGGCTGCTCCGCGCGGCTTCAACAAGCAAGGGGCGAGAGTCATGGCAAGAGTCATGGCGGATTGAGGCTGGTTGGGGGAACGGTCAAGGAGGCGGCGCCCGGTCCCTTCTTTTTCTTCGCCGCCACCTGGTTCTTCCTCCTCCTCTCCCAAGCAGCAGGAGTTTGGCAGGAGGAGGGGGGAAGGAAGGGGGGCAGAGAGCTTTTCTCGCGGCACACCTGATGATCGCTCACGGCACACTAGTGTGCCACGGCACACTGGTTGAGAAACACTGGCCTAGGGCACCACACTCTGTTAATCCGGCCCTGAATGCCTCGCCATCCAAGCTAGGCAGTCGGGCCTCCCCATGAGGCAAAGACTCCTGGTTTTCGGGACCAAACTGCTTCCTGAGGCTATGAAGTCCGCAATTTTATTTTTCGTTGCTTTGGCGGCAATGGCGGCAATGTCGGAGGGTAAGTGGACTTTTGTGGTGCTTGCTTATGGCCTGATTCGATTCCAACGGCAGCGTAATGACGGCCCGTATTTTTTTTTTATACGAGAAAAATAATAAATAGAGCAAAATGGCGAGCGGAGAGTTTACATTCCCAGTGGAAAGGATACATCTGTTAAGATGAGTTTCATTAAAACCGTAAGCAAAACAGACGGGCAAATTTTCAAATTGATTCCATCTTTAAGCGGGCTTGTCGAGAGCTCTCTTGGAGACGGACATCCTCAAGCATTGGGGCGGTGGGCGGGGGGAGGGGGGGCAGATAAACACAACGGGAAAGGAACCCTTCCCTCTCCGCGGGTCACCGTTTCGACCTCTCAATTAGATTTGGGATCGACTAATTAGATATCGTTCATTAGCGGTGAAAATGAGATCAGAAATCAAGAGCTGCCCTTCACAATACAGTGGGGTCCCCTGTCCTCATCCATCATTGTTTTAAGTAACCAATTTAAAGGCAGACAAATGCATAACCGGCATTATTACCTTGTCATAACTTGTTAGGGAGAAGGACCGGGAAAGAGCTGGCGTTATAAATCGTTTTTATCACATTACTCTGCAGTTATCTGTCAGCCCCTTTGCTTAAGATGAATGCGGGCCAAATAATCCTATTATGACACGGAGATGCAGAGGAGGCCGTGCGTATGTGCGTTGCATTAATTGCCGAGTTATTGGCGGTTTGGGTACGCTCTTGGATACGCAACCCATTCCCAAAAGTTACTCTTGGGCACCCGGTTTTGGAAAGGAGGAAAGAGGTGAAAATCGACATGCAACACATCATTGAACTGAGATGAAACCAGTCTCTTTCATACTACACAATGATTGCACTTTGATACCATTTTAACTTAGCCGCCCCTTATATAGAGTTATATATTGCACCAACCCTATTTACTAGGCATGGTTTAGAACCCCAAAATGGCGATTCTAAAATCAAATGGGGGATTTTTTTTGATTAGTAAAAGAAAGACTTACAAAAAAAATTCCAAAAATTTCTAAAATGTAACTTAATTACTAACGAAATTCGTTACTAGTTCGTATGCCAGCGCATGCGTAAGGCCACATTTGGAGTACTGTGCACAATTCTGGTCTCCGCACCTTAAGAAGGATTTAACGGAACTGGAAAAGGTACAAAGAAGGGCAACAAAAATGATCCAAGGGATGGAGCAGCTCCCTTATGAAACCAGGTTGCAACGCCTTGGTCTTTTCAGCCTTGAAAGACGGCGTCTAAGAGGTGACTTGATCAAAGTGTATAACATCATGCATGGGATAGAAAAGGTGAATAAAGAAAAAATATTTTCTCTGTCACAAAACACTAGGACTAGAGGGCACTCCCTAAAGCTCCAAGGTAGGAAAATTAGGACTAATAAGGGGAAATATTTCTTCACCCAGAGGGTCATTTGGTTATGGAACTCACTTCCAGAGGAGGTTGTGACAGCGGTCAGCCTGGACAGCTTCAAGGCAGGATTAGACAGATTCATGGATACCAAGTGTATCGGTAGTTACTGAAAAGGACATCCAAGTGCCACCTCGGAGTTGGTTGAGGTAGGCAGGATTTCCCTGGGTACTGGTTGTGGGGGGTCGGGAGCAGGTCAGGGTTTTGCCCTCCCTTCTGCTCGAGATCCCCGTGTACAACTGGTGGGCCACTGTGTGACACAGAATGCTGGACTAGATGGGCTGAGGTCCGATTCAGCATGGCTCTTCTTATGTTCTTATGTTCTTATGTTCAACTTAAGCCGTCTGAGGGCTCGCACTAAGACTCTAAACCAGGGGTGACCCCAAGGAAAACAAAAGCGGTGCGGGGTATTAATATCCAAACGAAGTAAAGGAAATTTTCAAAATGTTTATTTATAGAGTTCAATATATATTCTTCCCAAATGGGGATGTGGAATTCACAGATGCAATATCTCACTTCAAAAATAATAATCAAACAGTCACTTCCGGAAAAAATATATTTCCATGATCATATTCTATCCAAATGTATGTAGTGATTACAATCCGGAGTATACTGTTCTCAAGGTCGACGGACTTAATATCAAAAGGCCTCGCCGTTTCGCCAGGTGCCCCCAGCTTCATCGGGACCCCACATATTTATATACTTTCAAAATGATAGTTCCACTGGTCCAAACAATCTATAAGAAATGCAAATACAGGCTTGTCATTGTACATTCAATATCAATTCGGCCCGCCATAAGTATAGGACAACCCATCAAACCATGCTGAAAATCAATACATACCAATTTCTTATTTCATATATACATTTTATGTGTCCTTGTAGTAACCCTTGGGGTTACTACAAGGACACCTTCCTTTGCTTCTAAACCAGGGGTGCCCACACTTTTTCAGCATGCGAGTTACTTATAAGAAAGCCAAGTCAGAAAGATCTACCTACCTCCTCTAGGCTGGAGAGGGGCGGGGGCAGAACTTGGCACGGCCTGGCTCCGCCCCCTCTGGCTTCCGCTCTACCAGCAGCTTCTCCAGGCTTGAGGATGGCAATGCCAAGCCAGCCTTGTGCTAGCTATGCCACCACTGGAGAAGCTGCTGGTAGAGCTGAAGCCAGAGGGGGGTGGAGCCAGGCTGTGCCAAGCCCTGCCGCCTCCCCTCTGGCTTTGGAGCTCCCAGCAGCTTCTCCACGCTTGAGGATGGCAGTGCCAAGTCAGGGGTGGCAGCGGCACCCCTTCCTCTTGGCCCCGCCCCCGACGCCCTTCTCCCCGGGCCGGACTGAATTGGCTGCCGGGCTGCATCCGGCCTGCGGGGCCAGGGCCGTAGCCAGGATTTTGTTTTGGTGGGGGCTGAGTTTGGTTCGGGGTGGGGGGCTGAGACTGGGTGGAAGAGGGTCTACCCTAGCAAATCTTTTGTATTGTTATCCCAATAACCCCATTAATGTGGGATATAATGAGCATGGTGATCAGATCATGATATGAATAAACATAACAGTTTAAATAATGTACCAGTAAGGCCTTTTCGCAGACCACCCTGAGAATTTGGGGGGCTGAAGCCCCCTTAGCCCCCTGGCTACATGCCTCATGGGCCGTAGGTTGTCCACCCCTGGGTTACAACCTTGTGCAGCTGAACTGCTGATCTGAAGGTTGGCAGTTCAAATCTGCAGGACAGGGTGAGCTCCTGCTGTTAGCTCTAGCTCCTGCCAACCTAGCAGTTCACAAACATGCAAATGTGGGTAGATAAATAGGTACTGCTTCAGCAGAAAAAGGCAAAGAGCACCTCCCCC
This sequence comes from Anolis apletophallus, assembly GCA_030556195.1. NCBI lineage: Eukaryota > Metazoa > Chordata > Lepidosauria > Squamata > Anolidae > Anolis > Anolis apletophallus. The sequence continues at coordinate 133,825 of JARBWK010000051.1, forward strand.
AGAGCCAGAGAGGAGCACCTCCGGAAATGAAAGGAGAAGCCTTTGCCTTGTCTGAGTTTGCGTGTCTTGTTGTATGTGATGTAAGACATTGCCTATGTTTGCCTATGTCTGCTGTAAAAGCTGGAATCCTCTCTGATTCTTCTAGGGGAGAAGAGCAAAACACAAATAAAGTGGATTATTATTATTATTATCAGGGGCGAATTTAACGGTAAGCAAAGTAAGCGCCTGCTTAGGGCGCCATGTGGTTAGGGGCGCATCCGGCCGCCAGGTTCCGCGCATGTGCCATTGCTGCGGCGGGACTCCAGCTGGACCGAGATGCCAATCGCCCTAAGCGAGGCCAAAAAGGAGGAACTTCTTGCAGCCAGAGGTGGGAGGCTTAGTGCGATTGGCGTCTCAGTCCAGCTGGAGTCGCACCACAACAAAGCTAGCACAAGGCTGGCTTGGCCCTGCCCTCCTCAAGGCTGGAGCAGCTGCTGAGAGTGCCGAAACTGGGGAGGGGGCGGGGCTTGGTGCGGCCTGGCACCCCCCCCCCCCTCTGAGAAGCACTCCATCCAGCTGGGATCGACCTCCTTCGGTCCTGGGATCAACTGGTCAATCGCGATCGACTTCCTGGGTAGCTCTGCTCTAAACTATCTAGTCTGTGAACTGCTTTTTGCCGACGGTGCTGCCCAATGCTGCGGCCTCTTTCGAGAAGACACATCTAATGGATTTCGAAGAGAAACGACAGTGCAGAAAGAACCGCCACTTGGAAACAACATCACCCAAGGAGACTTTCTGCTGTGTTTTCTGCAACCGAACTTGCCTATCTCAGATTGGCCTTTTTAGTCATCAACGCGCTTGTAAAAGGTGTGGGATGAGTCCTTCCTAAGAATCTTATAGCTCTCTAGCTGAGATGTCTAAATACAATCAGCCCTCTGCCTCAGCAAGGAATTGCTTCCAGGACTCCATAAGGACATAAGGAATGATCATGTGATGGCTTTTCTTTGTAACCGAAGATTCAAATTCAGGAAGGACTTATCTCACGCTTTTTACAAGCTGCTTCCCAGGGAGGTGAACTGCTGAACGAACTTAAGCACAGATGTGCCTATGCTGATGTGGGGATGATGGTGTTCTTCCTGTGGTGCGGGCTGGTAGAGGACTTCCGTTTTCTTCATGCTGACTTCCAGCCCAAACGGCTCTGCAGCTGTTGCAAAGCAGGATGTGAGGCGCTGCAGGGCTGCTTCTGAATGGGCAACAGGAGGAGCATCGTCGGCAAAAAGCAGCTCACGGACTAGATAGTTTAGTCTTAGTGCGATTTGCCTATGCTGACGGCTCTGCAGCTGTTGCAAAACAGGATGTGAGGCGCTGTAGGGCTGCTTCTGAATGGGCGACAAGGGCAGCATTGCCAGCAAAAAGCAGCTCACGGACTGGATAGTTTAGTCTTAGTGTGATTTGACTATGCTGATGTGGGGATGATGGTGTTCTTCCTGTAGTGCGGGCTGGTAGAGGACTTCCCTTTTCTTCAGGCTGACTTCCAGCCCAAACAGCTCTGCAGCTGTTGCAAAGCAGGATGTGAGGCGCTGTAGGGCTGCTTCTCAATGGGCAACAGGGGCAGCATCGTCGGCAAAAAGCAGCTCACGGACTAGATAGTTTAGTCTTAGTGTGATTTGACTATGCTGATGTGGGGATGATGGTGTTCTTCCTGTAGTGCGGGCTGGTAGAGGACTTCCCTTTTCTTCAGGCTGACTTCCAGCCCAAACAGCTCTGCAGCTGTTGCAAAGCAGGATGTGAGGCGCTGCAGGGCTGCTTCTGAATGGGCGACAAGGGCAGCATCGTCGGCAAAAAGCAGCTCACGGACAAGATAGTTTAGAGTCTTAGTCGAGCCCTCTTAAGTTGAACAAGCTATCATCAGTACGATAGCATATATATGCCGTCTTCTTCTTCAAGGTCTGCCGTAGCCCTTTGGAGCATCATGCTGAAAAAGATTGTGAAAAGGGTTTGTGCAAGAACACAACCTTGTTTCACTCCATTAATGATTAGAAAGGGCTCGCCGAACGAGTCTCGAAGAGAAACGACAACGCAGAAAGAACCGCAACTTGGAAACAACGTCACCCACGGAGACTTTGTGCGGTGCTTTCTGCAACCGGAATCGCCTCTCTCGGATTGGCCTTTTTAGTCATCAACGCGCTTGTAAAAAAAACGTGGGGTGAGTCCTTCCTAAAGAATCTTTGTTCTCAAAGTAATGCCGAGAGAGGAGGTGAACAATGACCCAACGAACGCCACATGGCACACGTCTGCTTTATTGGGGATTTCCGAAGGCGCTTTAATGGTGCCGCTACGTATGGGATGGAAAGGTCGCTCTTGAAGGAAGCATTCAAATGGGGAACACATTAGGCTGGAAACAGAAAAGTTTGAGGAGAATGGCAAAAATAAGAGCAATTAAAATGATGATCTTGCCAAAATTTTTATACCTAGCCCAGGCCTTGCCAGGGGTCCTCCCGGGGAAAAAAGATAAAAGAATGGGATAGGAAATTGAATTATTGGGTGGAGGGAGGAAAGAAACCAAGGATAAGGAAAAAAATGGAGGATAGCAAACGAAACAGAAGGAGGATGGGGAATCCCTAGCCTAGAACTATACAGAGATGCCTTTCAAATTGAAAGGCTGATGGAGCTGCAGGAGGACGACAAGAGATGGGTAGCACTGGAAAAAGAAGCGAACGCACTGGGAAGAGAGGAATTGATATTTAGGAGATGGGAAAGAAGGGAGGTGGAGAAATTGATGGGACCAATGAGGGCCACGGTGGGAGTGTGGAGATCTTGGCAAAGGAAGATAGCGCCGGGAGTCTCAAAAGTAGCCTCCCTGGAGATCATGAACCCCGAGAGGGAGGAAAACCTAAGCAGAATAATAAGGGAATTGAGAGAGAAGGGGGTCACGAGACTGGAGCAACTAGTGGACGAAGGGGGCAGAATCAGGAGAGAGAGGCTGGAGCAGTCTTTCTCAACCAGTGTGCCGTGAGCAATCATCAGGTGTGCCGTGAGAAAAGCTCTCTGCCCCCCTTCCTTCCCCCCCCTCCTGCCGAATTCCTGCTGCTTGGGAGAGGAGGAGGAAGGGATGGGCAGCGGCAAAGAAAAAAAAGGGACCGGGGCACCGCCTCCTTCGGTCGTTTCCCCAAACAGCCTCCAATCTGCCATGACTCTCGCCCCTTGCTTGTTGAAGCCGCGCGGAGGAGGAGCAGCCCCGCCTACTGAAGCCCGTCCACCGCTCATGCTCCTCCTCTGTGAGAGAGCTGAAGCCGGGCGAAGGGGGGGCATGACGCAGCCTGTCTCCGCCCCCTCCCCTCGGCTTTAGCACTCCCACAGCTTCACCAGCCTTGAGGGGGCAGTGCCAAGCCAGCGATGGCAGAGCCAGCACAATGCTGGCTTGCCCCCTCAAAGCTGGCGAAGCTGTGGGAGAACTGAAGCCACCCCCTCCCCCAGCTTCAGCGCTCCCACAGCTTTGCCAGCCTTGAGGGGGCAGTGCCAAGCCAGCGGTGGCAGAGCCAGCTCAAGGCTGGCGAAGCTGTGGGAGAACTGAAGCCAGGGGAGGGGGGGGCATGGTGTGGCCTGGCTCCTCCCCTGGCTTCGGCACTCCCAGCAGCTGCTCCCAGCCATTCTTTACTGTGGTAGAGTGTCATTTTGTGTCATTTTGGTTGGTGGTGTGCCCCCAGATTTTTTTAATGTTAAAAGTGTGCCGCGGCTCAAAAAAGGTTGGGAAACACTGGGCTGGAGAACTGGTTGGGAGGAAGGCGGTGGCTGCAAATCAGGGCAATATGCAACTACCTTAGGCAGAGGGAGGTGAGAGAGGCCTTGCAAAGAGAGGACACGGAATTTGAGAAGATAGTCAGGGAAAAGAAGGAAGGGAAAAGGGTCCAGGTTGGAAGGATATACAAAATATTAGTAACATCAGGAGGAAGAGTACGGTAGAAGAGTTAACCACAATGTGGGAGAGGGAGTTGCAGGTCTCAGGAGCAGAGATGGAGAGGATAGTGGGGGAGATTGCTAAGACTAAAAACACAAGAGTCAGGGAGACAAGGAGGAAAATATTGCACAAGTGGCACCGCACCCCGGCCCAATTGACCTATCTTTCCCAAAGTATGGGTACACGGTGTTGGGACGGATGCCGAGATAAAGGAGTGTATATGCACCTATTATGGGAATGCGAGGCGGTCCAAAAATTTTGGAAAGAGGTAGAAGGGGAGATCAATAGAGTATTGAATATAAATTGGACCATCACAAAAGAGACGGCGGTGTTGGTAAAAATGAACAAGATGGGGGAACATCCGGAAATGAAGGTAGCGATGATAGAAAGCGCCCAGGTGGTGGTGGTTCTAGGCTGGAAGGACTCCACGAAATGGACAATCGAGAACTGGCTGCGGTACTTGGTGGAACACATTCAATTTGAAATTATGGAAATGAGGGTGAATCAATTACAGGAGGATAAAGTGCGAGAGCTGTTGGGACGATGGGATTGGGTGAGAGGATATATTGTTTGGAGAACCCGGGATCAAACCATTAGAAATAAGATGGAGTGGTTGTTTAAGATGTAATGAAATGTAAAATGTCCGGAAAGCTTGCAGAAGAGAAAAGAAGAAAAAGAAGACGCAATCCTCAGCAGGGGTGGAGGGGCGTGGATGTTTGTGTGTGTGGGGGGGGGGGGTCACATGCACAGGGCACTGTGTTTTTATGTATATGTTTGTATGGATGGTAAAAATTTTGGAAAATAATAAAATATTTATATATATAAAAAAAGAGGAGTCGTAAGTGTTGGCGATAGGTGACCCTATGCACTATTCAAGATTCAAATTCAGGAAGGACTTATCTCACGCTTTTTACAAGCTGCTTCCCAGGGAGGTGAACTGCTGAACGAACTTAAGCACAGATGTGCCTATGCTGACGTGGGGATGATGGTGTTCTTCCTGTGGTGCGGGCTGGTAGAGGACTTCCGTTTTCTTCATGCTGACTTCCAGCCCAAACGGCTCTGCAGCTGTTGCAAAACAGGATGTGAGGCGCTGCAGGGCTGCTTCTGAATGGGCGACAAGGGCAGCATCGTCAGCAAAAAGCAGCTCACGGACAAGATAGTTGAGAGTCTTAGTCGAGCCCTCTTAAGTTGAACAAGCTATCATCAGTACGATAGCATATATATGCCGTCTTCTTCTTCAAGGTCTGCCGTAGCCTTTGGAGCATCATGCTGAAGAAGATTGTTAAAAGGGTTTGTGCAAGAACACAACCTTGTTTCACTCCATTAATGATTAGAAAGGGCTCGCCGAACGAGTCTCGAAGAGAAACGACAACGCAGAAAGAACCGCAACTTGGAAACAACGTCACCCACGGAGACTTTGTGCGGTGCTTTCTGCAACCGGAATCGCCTCTCGGATTGGCCTTTTTAGTCATCAACGCGCTTGTAAAAAACGTGGGATGAGTCCTTCCTAAAGAATCTTTGTTCTCGAAGTAATGCCGAGAGGGGAGGTGAACAATGACCCAACGAACGCCACATGGCACGGGGATTTCCGAAGGCGCTTTAATGGTGCCGCTACGTATGGGATGGAAAGGTCGCTCTTGAAGGAAGCATTCAAATGGGGAACACATTCTGGGGAGTTATACTCTGGGGAGTATAACTTACCCACAATCATTATTTGCTCAACGGCAGAGGCGCTTCTGGAGGATGGGGTCCAAGAAAGCTGCCTTGGGGCATCTCCGATGGGAGTGTCTTCCATGGTTTTGTCTTTCGGAGGCCTTTTGTTTCCCAATGGAAGCATCCTGGTGGCATTGAGGCATTGAGGGCAGAGCACCTGGGGATGGGAGGGAAAAGCCCGAGCCTCGAAGGCATGCACATCAGGGGAAATAAAAGCAACAAGGACCCCAGGCTTGGGTCACAAGGGAGGCAGAGAAGGGGGCGGCCCGTTCCATTGTAGGCATCCACTCGGATGCTGCCTTGCTAGCAAATTTGGCACCCGGGAAGCTTTGGAGTCGATCCGGGAGCGGAAAGACCTTCTGGCCTCTTCTTTGGAGCTGGTGCCTTAGGCGTTGGGACACCGGTTGGGACCAGTAGCCCTCCCCACGACCGCCGGTGGCAAGCTCCTTTCCATTATTCATCCAGCCACACTCAAAAACAGCTGGTCTTCAAGGGAAATTACCTAATGAATCCACAATAAAGCTATTGTGCGGGCGTGACATTCGCAATAATAAATGAAGCCCTCCAAGAGGCTGGTCACATTTGTCTGGTCTCGGCGCATTACCGCCATCAGCTGCTCCGACTCATAACTGAAAACGGGGTGGGATTATTTTTTTTAAAAAAAAAATAATACTGTATTTCTTCGATTCTAGTATGTTCTTTTCTCCCTATAGAAATAATCTCTAAAATAAAATCCATATTAGAATCGTGGGATGTCTATGTGCGTATGGTTTATGGATCACCCAAGGAGACTTTCTGCTGCGCTTTCTGCAACCAAACTTGCCTATCTCAGATTGGCCTTTTTAGTCATCAACGCGCTTGTAAAAAGCGTGGGATGAGTCCTTCCTGAATCTTCGTTCGCGAAGTAATGCCGAGAGAGAGAGATGTATTGGTTTTTAATGATTATATAATTGTTTTAATGTTTACGTACGTGACTGTGATTATATTGTTGTATTTGTGGTGTAGCGGCCTTGTACCATTGCGAATGTAAGCCGTCCTGAGTTCCCCTTTGGGGGTGGAGAAGTGACGGGGTACAAATACCAGAAATAATAATAATAATGTATTTATTTATTTATTTATTATTCGGGCTTCTATGCCGCCGACTCCCTGAGGCTCGCGGCGGCTTACAGGAGCCGAAGGGCACAGTAAAATACAGGCAATAAGCAGTTAAAAACAATTAAAAACAACAGCAGTACAGTAATTAATAACACAGTTAACACAATTAACAGCACATCATCCTCAGAAGAACGCATAGATGGCGGGGCATGGGCAGGACTTACTCCCCAAAGGCCTGCTTAAACAGGTATGTTTTACAGGCCCGTCTCAACGGGAGCAAGTCCTTCATGGCCCGAGTTCCGGCCGGGAGGGCGTTCCACAGCGTAGGTGCTATGACAGAGAACGCCCTCCGGCGGGTAGCAGTCAGCCTTGCGAGTTTAGCTGAAGGTATCTCCAGGAGATTGGAGTCCTCAGACCGAAGTGATCTCGGAGGGCAATCTGGGGTGAGACGGTCCCTCAAATACGCTGGCCCCAGGCCGTGTAAGGCCTTAAAGGTGAGGACCAACACTTTGAAGGTGATCCGGTGCTCAATTGGCAGCCAGTGCAGATCCTGCAAAACAGGTGTGATGTGGGCGCCAGCTGGCGTGCCAGACAGGAGCCGGGCGGCAGTGTTCTGCACTAGCCTGAGCTTCCGGGTCACCGACAGAGGAAGGCCAACGTAGAGCGCGTTGCAGTAATCCAGCCTTGAGATGACTGTGGCTTGGATCACCTTGGCCAGATCGTTCCGGGAGAGATAGGGGGCCAGCCTCCTTGCCTGTCGCAGATGAAAAAAAGCGATCTTGCTGACCGCAGAGACCTGGGCCTCCATGGTCAGCTGGGAGTCCAAATGGACCCCCAGGCTCTTTACGGAAGGCGATGGGCATAACACCGCACCGTCCAGGCTCGGAAGCTGGACATTAACATCACCCGGGCGACCCAGCCACAAGATCTCCGTCTTCGCCGGATTCACCCTCAACCTACTGGCTCGCAGCCATCCAGTAACGGCTTCGAGGCAGTGTTGGAAATTATCGGGGACAGAACCCGGCCTGCCCTCCATCTCAGAATGAGCTGGGTGTCGTCAGCGTACTGGTGACACTCCAGCCCATAACTCCGCACCAGCTGTGCAAGCGGCTGCATGTAGATGTGAAATAATCGAGGGGAGAGAATGGCACCCAGGGGGACCCCACAGAGTAGTGGGGAGCCCTCGGAGACCACCTCGCCCCTCCTCGCACGCTGAGACCGCTGGCGGAGGAAGGAGGTCAGCCATTTAAGGGCTGTCCCCCTCACTCCAGCCACGGCCAGGCGGTGGATCAATAGATTGTGGTCGACCGTGTCAAACGCTGCCGTGAGGTCCAATAACACGAGCAGCGCAGACCCGCCTTGGTCGAGCTGGCAGCGGAGTTGGTCTGTGATGGAGACCAGAACCGTCTCCGTCCCGTGCCCCGAACGGAAGCTGGACTGGAAGGGGTCTAGCCATGTTGCATCATCTAAGAAGGACTGCAACTGCTCCGTATGAGTATATAACTGTTACATTTGCACTGGCTTCCATATATATATATATATATATATACACACACACACACACACACACACACACACACACATACATACATACACTAGCTGTACCCGGCACGTGTTGCTGTGCCCTATTTAGGAGATGCGAGAAAGTCTGAGTATGTAAGGGTTGGAATTGATGTGACTTATGGTCTTGGTGGGGTCATGGCTGTGTCGTTGTGGGTTGTTCTGGTGGGTGGGATGTTGAAGTCCTGTGGAGTTGTGGGTGTGTGGTGTTTCTGGCGTTCTGCAGAGCTTGTGGATATACAATGTTTTTTGTCTTTCCGTCTGCTGTGTTGATGGAAAGCTGGGCTGTCCAACTGCCGGCCCTGCAGGTGTTTTGGACTCCAACTCCCAGAAATCCTAGCCAGTTTACCAGCTGTTAGGATTTCTGGGATTTAAAGTCCAAAACACCTGCAAGGCCGGCAGTTGGACAGGCCTGATGGACAGGTTCTGTGGTTTCCCAACTCTGGATTTGAAAAAAAGAAACTGTGTTTCTGTTCTGGCGTTTGTTCTGCCTTTTTTTTGTGTGATGCATGTAGCGTTGCGAGTGTGTCGTCCGATGCTGTTCTTTTTAGAAGGCATGGCTTGTCTTTTGGGTCAGTTTCTGCCTGTGTGGAAGGAAGGAAGGAAGGGCATACAAATGGGTTGAGCAGTAGACGCAAGGTTGTGTTATGTGCGTATTGTGTTGTGTGTAGGTATGACTTTTTTGGTGAGTTAGTGGGTGTGTGGTGGCATTGTGGGTGGTAGTATGTTGTGGAATGCTTGTGTGGGTGGGGTGTTTTGGGTGTTTGTGTGTGTTTGTAGAGTATCAGCGTAGTGTTGTGCTGTGGTTGGAGTATAGGTGGAGTTGGTTTTTGTTTGTGGTGGTGGTAGGTGTTGTGTGTGCGGGGTCCCGTACGGTTGGGGGGATGGGTTGTGATAGGAAGTTGTGTTGTGTTGTGTGGGTAGGAATTGCTGGAGTTTTGTGCAGTCCTGGGTTTTGTGTTGGGGAAGTTGTCAAGTATTTTGTGTTTGTTGTGGTGACATAGTTGGTGATGTGGAGGGGGTGTGGCTTTTGCCAGTGGTGTTTGTTGTGAATTTTGGTTGGGGTGGGTTTTTGTGTTGCAGGATTAATATTTTTTTTGTGGGTTTTGCAAGTTTGTGTTATTCCGGTTGTATGTGTTTGTCAGTGGTGCCTGTGTCCCTGGTGCCCTATTTGTGTTAGTGTTATGTCGTCCTGGGAGTTGTTATGTCCTCCTGTGTTATTTGGTTGTACTGTGTAGGTTTCTGTTTAGCAGAGGTATGTTTAACCCTCAAACACCAACTGACTGAACTGAAATCACTCAGCATTCTATCCTAGCCTTGGCTGGCTGTGCCCAGCGTTACTATGGTTACTCAGCCTCCCTGCATTTTGTGTGGGCCGATGTTGGCCAATGGGTTTCGCTGGCTGCTGCAGAGGATGCTGGGAAATGTAGGTTTTTTGTATCATTGTTTTGGAGGCCTTCTAGGTTTTGGGGGGGAAAGTTTCTTTGCTAAAAACCTTCCTTGCCTGAGGCCTATTTGTGTTGGCAAGTTTGGTGTCTCTGCCTTGGAAGGTTTCTCTGTCTCTGTCAGTCGTTCAACGACGGGACCTCCTTTATATAATACTAGCTGTACCCGGCACGCGTTGCTGTGCCCTATTTAGGAGATGCGAGAAAGTCTGAGTATGTAAGGGTTGGAATTGTTGTTAGTGAATTGGGTGTGTTATGTTTGTGCCTCAGCTCTTTGCCTGCAGTCCTTCGGGTTTGACTTGTACCATGGCCAGGACGGATCAGCTTGGGGAGGGCTTGTCCTGTCAGGGGATCTCTATCTTCACAGGTGCGTCCAGTGTCTGTTGGGGACTGTTAAAAATCCTTTCCCTATCCTTTTTAGCCACCTTTCTCAAGATCTTCATGTCTAGCTTACTTTCTGCTCCTCTCTTTTTCAAGATGTCCTGCTCTGTGTCTTTTGCACCCATTGGTCGATGTCCGGTGAGGCTTTCCTCATGGACAGGCCATCTGAGGGAGCTCTTCCAGCGCTGGGCATCAGAAGGTACTTGGTGATGACCTCCCTCCCTTGGAGCCAGCATATAGAGGGGCTGGAGCACCCTCCTTGGCAAACCCCATTGTTGCTGGATGGTCCTCTTATTAATGTGGAATTCCAAGCCACTGGAGATCTTTTGGGAAAGGAAGAAGAGCTCCCCTTGAATGGTGTTGATCTCCATCATGGTCTTCTGATTTGAAAGTGTTGGAGGAGGCTCTGGCACTCCTCTGACAGTTTGTTATGGGTCGGAATGTTCATGTTGGCTGGCCAGTACAGCAGTTATGCAAATCCGCCCTTATTGGCAGCCAATCATGTTGTCAGAATGTAGAGGCTGGGGGAGTCTTTGGCAGCCCGGAGGATGCTGGGAAATGTAGTTTTATTTTTACTCGTTGTTTTGGGGCCTTTTAGGTTTGGGGGAGTTTCTTTGCTACAAACGTACCTTGCTTAAGGCCTATTTCTGTTGGCAAGTTTTGTGTTTCTGCGTTGTAAGGTTTCTCTGTTTGAGGTAGTCTTCACATGACGGCTCTTCCTTTATATTTTTTCCCAACCCACTTCCTGGTTCAGGAAGGAATCAGCCTTAGCTTCCCGCCTCTCCCGAGGTGCTTTCCCCTCATTGGCTGTTTAACCCAGTTTGGAGGCGGATGTCCTTCCCTTCGTGTCCGAACTGGGGCGACAGCCGTGTTTAACCCAGTTTGGAATCTGTCGCCCCAGTTCTGACATGGAAGGAAGACATCCCCATCGAAACAGGGCTAAACATGCGTGTCCACCATTAAGGAAGCAATGCCGAAATTTCGGAATTAATTAGGCAAAATTCTGAAATTTTTCCGGAAAATTTCGGAAGTCATTCAGATTCGAAGCGCCAGCGCACCCTACATCCGGGAATGAATTTTGAACCACTTTGGGGGGATCAAACAGGCCATACACACACACACACACACACACACACACACAGGGAGTATTTCCAGAGGGTTTAAAAGAGGCGGTGGTCTCTCCATTGTTGATTAGATCCAACGGTCCCCTCCAACTACCGCCCGGTTTCGAATTTATCGTTCCTGGGCAAGGTAATTGAGAAGGCGGCAATGGAGCAGTTGCAGTCCTTCCTAGAGGACGCAGCTTGGCTAGACCCCTTCCAGTCCGGCTTCCGTCCGGGGCATGGGACGGAGACGGTCCTGGTCTCCATCTCGGATGAGTTGCGCTGCCAGCTGGATCAGGGCGGATCGGTGCTGCTCGTGTTATTGGACCTCACAGCGGCGTTTGATACAGTCGATTATGATCTATTGACTCACCGCCTTCACAGGGCCGGAGTTAGGGGGACAGCCCTTAATTGGGTGACCTCCTTCCTCCGGAACCGGCTACAACGAGTGAGGAGGGGCAAGGATGTCTCCGGGGGTTCCCCGCTTCTTTGCGGGGTTCCTCAGGGGGCTGTTCTCTCCCCCCTCTTATTTCACATCTATATGCGACCACTTGCCCAGCTGGTGCGTAGTTTTGGGCTGGTGTGCCATCAGTACGCTGATGACACCCAGCTTATCTTGAAGATGGAGGGCAGCCTTGAATCCGTACCCGATAACTTCCATCGTAGCCTGGAGGCCGTCACTGGATGGCTGCGAGCCAGTAGGTTGAAGGTGAATCCGGCCAAGACGGAGATCCTGTGGCTGGGTCCTCGGGGCTGTAGGGATGTTCAGCTTCCAACCCTGGACGGCGTGACATTATGTCCGTCGCCCTCTGTTAAGAGCTTAGGAGTAACCTTGGACCCCCTGTTGTCGATGGAGGCCCACGTCTCCAGCGTCAGCAGGGTAGCATTTTTCCATCTTCGCCAGGCGAGGAAGCTGGGCCCCGACTTAGCCACAGTGATCCAAGCCACGGTCATCTCGAGGCTGGACTACTGTAACGCTCTTTACATTGGCCTTCCTCTGTCGGTAATCCGGAGACTCAAGCTGGTGCAGAACGCTGCAGCGCGACTCCTGGCAGGGGTCCCGATTGGCCACCACATCACGCCAATCCTGCGCGAACTGCACTGGCTCCCAATTGAATGCCGGATTGCCTTCCAAGTGTTAGTCCTGACTTTTAAGGCCTTACATGGTCTGGGGCCAGTGTACCTGCGGGACCGCCTTGTCCCATATCATCCCACCAGATCACTGCGCTCCGAAGAGCTAAACCTCCTGGTCATCCCAAATGTGAGGACCTACCATCTGTCCGCAACCCGCCGCCGGGTTTTCTCTGTTGCAGCCCCTACCATGTGGAACGCACTGCCCGCCGGCATCCGTGCCACCCAGGGCCTCCTCCCGTTCAGGAGAGCGGTCAAGACATTGCTGTTCCAACAAGCCTTCGGAGTTCGCTAGACTGTAGCTCGCACCGCCTGGCTGTCAGCCCACTGCGACTCCATTTGTTGCGTCAACTGTTCTAATTGTAATTCCATCTTAATGGTATTACTGTGGCTTATGAGTTATCTGACAATTGTATTTTACGAACTGTTGTAAGTCGCCCCGAGCCGTTAAGGGGGGGGGGGGCGACAGACAAATGCGAAATTATATATATATATATATATATAGAGAGAGAGAGAGAGAGAGAGAGAGAGAGAGAGAGAGAGAGAGAGTTTATTCATTCAGTCTCTTCCAATTCTTCATGACCTCCTGGACCAGTCCATCCCAGAGCTCCCTGTCAGCCATTGCCACCTGTAGCTCCTTGAAAGTCAAGCCAGTCACTTCGAGGATACCAACCACCCACCTCGACCTTGGTCGGCCCCTCTTTCTTTTTCCTTCCATTTTCCCCAGTATCTTCTTCTCAAAACTTATCTGTCCTCTCATGACGTGACCAAAGGACTTCATCTTTGCCTCTAATATCCTTCCCTCCAGTGAGCAGTCGGGCATTATTTCCTAGAGCAGTATTTTTCAACCTTTTTTGAGCCGCGACACATTTTTTACATTGACAAAATCCTGGGGCACACCACCCACCAAAATGACACAAAACGACACTCTAACACAGTCATACATATAGTTAATATGTTTTTAAATGTATTTATACACTCAGTGTGAAACCTGGGCCTGTTTCGATGAACACAACATAGATATCCTGGCAGGAATGGCAGAAAGACACAAACTTCCCACACAGAACTCCCAGAACAAAGAGAAAATACTATAAGAGTTTGGTGGGCATTGACCTTGAGTTTTGGAGTTGTAGTTCACCTATATCCAGAGAGCACTGTGGACTCAAACAATGTTGGATAAAGACCAAACTTAGCATGAATACTCAATATGCCCAAATGTGAACACAGTTGGAGTTTGGGGGAAAATAGACATTTGGGAGTTACAGTTTCTGGGATTTCTAGTTAACACACAATCAAAGAGCATCCTGAACTCTTGCAACAATGGAATGGAACCAAACTTGGCATATTGAACTCTCATTACCACAGAAAGTACTGAAAGGGTTTGCTTGGGAATTGACCTTGAGTTTGGAAGTTGTCGTTGACCTACACCCAGAGAGCACTGTGGACTCAAACAATGTTATGTGATGTTGCTGTTTGCTTTCTATCCAGAATCACGATGTTGGAAGGAGGCTCACCACGTTAAGGTCCCTAAAACAGGCATGGGAAAACTTGGGCCCTCTGGGTGCTTTGGACTTCAACTCCCACCATTCCTCACAGCCTGAGGCCCTTTCCTGCTTAAATGGCTGAGGGGGGAAAAGGAAAAGGGCCAGAGGCTACTAGGAATGGTGGGAGTTGGAGTCCAAAACACCTGGAAGGTCCAAGTTTGCCCATGTCAGCTTTCGACAGAGACCTCTTCCTCCCCCTTCCCCTTCGCGCCCTTTCTTCCCCCTCCTGCCCAACACTTACTTTTTCTTCTACACTGCCACCTCTGCCGCCATTTTGATCCGAGGGGGCAGCGTGAGCATGTTCAGGAGGGGAGGGGGGAAGACGTGAGCCGCTCCTAGCCCTCGGAGACTGGCGGCATACAAGACCGAATAATAAATAAATAAATAAATAAATAAATAATTTACATTATTTATATTCCGCTCTTCTCACCCCGAAGGGGACTCAGAGCGGATTACAGGTATACATACTTAGGAGACAATCCCTGCCATTTCCACATACACACATATAGACGAACAGAGGCAAACTCTGGCCACCAGGGGGAGCTGACGCACTCTTCATCTCTCTTCTCACCCCGAAGGGGACTCAGAGCGGATTACAGGTACATATACTTAGCAGACAATCCCTGCCATTTCCACATACACACATATAGACGAACAGAGGCAAACTCTGGCCACCAGGGGGAGCTGACGCACTCTTCACCTCTCTTCTCACCCCGAAGGGGACTCAGAGCAGATTACAGGTACATATACTTAGCAGACAATCCCTGCCATTTCCACATACACACATATAGACGAACAGAGGCAAACTCTGGTCACCAGGGGGAGCTGACGCACTCTTCATCTCTCTTCTCACCCCGAAGGGGACTCAGAGCGGATTACAGGTACATATACTTAGCAGACAATCCCTGCCGTTTCCACATACACACATATAGACGAACAGAGGCAAACTCTGGCCATTGGGGGAGCTGACGCACTCCTCATCTCTCAGCGTTCCCAGTGTCCCATTTCTTTATTTATATTCTCTTCTCACCCGAGGGAAACTCAGAGCGGATTTCAGGTACACATACTTAGCAGACAATCCCTGCCGTTTCCACATACACACATATAGACGAACAGAGGCAAACTCTGGCCACCAGGGGAGCTGGTGCACTCCTCATCTCTCAGCGTTCCCAGCGTCCCTTGTTTATTTATTTATTATTTATTTACTTTATTTATATTCCGCTCTTCTCACCCCGAAGGGGGCTCAGAGCGGATTTCAGGTACACATACTTAGCAGACAATCCCTGCCGTTTCCACATACACACATATAGGCGAACAGAGGCAAACTCTGGCCACCGGGGAGCTGGACTCCTCACCTCTCAGCACTCTTCAGTGTCCCTTGTTTATTTATTTATTATTTATTTACTTTATTTATATTCCGCTCTTCTCACCCCGAAGGGGGCTCAGAGCGGATTTCAGGTACACATACTTAGCAGACAATCCCTGCCGTTTCCACATACACACATATAGACGAACAGAGGCAAACTCTGGCCACCAGGGGGGGCTGACGCACTCCTCATCTCTCAGCGTCCCTTGTTGTTCCTTCCGCGTTCCTGGAGTTCTTTAATGGCCTCATAATTCAATCAAAATTTGCCTCTCCACCTAATGTGGTACCTTTATCTTCTACTTGACAGAGGCAACTGTCTTTCGGGCTGCAAAGGTCGACAGCAGGCTACACTTTAAGGTCGAGCACCCACCTTGACCCGGGCAGGCCTCGAACTCATGACCTACTGGTCAGAGAGATTTTATGCAGCTGACACTTGGCCAGCCACATTCCCTGACCATGGAAGCCTTCAACAAGACACAGATGGCTTCTGGGATTGTTCTACCATTCTTCGTCGTCGTCGTCCTCCTCTTTCTTCTTCCTTTGCTTTGCATTTGCAACGAGGGCCTTTGTTGTGTCATATTGATCTTTGCATTCAATGTGGAATTTAAATATTTTTCCAAGAGGAAAATGTCAACAAGGTGGCGGCGCACGAGCGTTCGGTGCTTGGCTATCTTTGCGTGCTTTTTACGGGATGGGGAAGGGGGTGTTTTGGTTCGGCGGCGGAGAGGAATCATATGGATGTGTCCATTTGGTGTTCCAAGACCCGCCGCTTTCTTTCTTTTTTTTTTCCCTTCCCCTCTCAGAAACGATTCCAGCAGCACGGAAGGATGACATGAGTCTAATCCGTTCCTCACTTTCCCCAAACGATCTGGACATGCCTTATGTATTTAAAAATGCCTTGGCTCATGCGAAACATGCTTGGAAGATTACTATTTGAAAACAGGCTGCTCGTTTGCATTCATTTGGGGCTGTTTGGGAAAAGGGATGCATTATAAAATTAGCGAACCATTCAACAAACAAAAGGAAGATACGGCCTGGAAAGCTCTTTTTTTTTCCTCCCTTCGCTTGGATGCAACCAAATTGTCATCGCCACAGAACAGTGTTTTTCAACCTTTTTTGAGCCGCGGCACACTTTTTACATTGGCAGAATCGTGGGGCACACCACCAACCCAAAGGACACAAAATGACACTCGAACACAGTCATACATATAGTTAATACCGTGTTTCCCCGAAAGTATGACACCCCGATTGTAAGACGTATCGGGGTGTCAGAGGGTCGGCTTATATAAGCCGTACCCCAAAAGTAAGACGTACTGCGGGCGGCATGGCGTGGCTACCTGGGTGGGCGACGAGGCTCCCAGAGGGGCTCAAAAGGGGCCCGGAATCCTCCTCCTCTTCCTCCCAGCGGCGCCTTCTCCCTCTCGCCGGTTCCGCCCCCTCCCTTCGGTGAAGGGAGGGGGGCGGAGCGCGCCGCCAGCGAGAGGGAAGAAGGCGCCCGGCGGTAGTCCTGCCCCAGGGCGACTCAGGCGCTTTTCGCCGCCACCCCTCGCCCCCTCGTGTTTGGAGCCCGGGCGAGCAGGGCGGCGGCGGGGAAAGACGCCTGAGTCGCTCTGCGGGCGGGAGTTCCGCCGGCGCCTTCTTCCCTCTTGCCGGCGGGAGGGGGGCGGAACCGGCGAGAGGGAAAGGCGCCGCTGGGAGGAAGAGGAGGAGGATTCCGGCCCTTGAGCCCCTCTGGGAGCCTCTCGTCGCCCAGCCAGGAAGCCACGCCATGCCGCCTCAGTAAGTCTTACTTTCATCTTACTTTCGAGTACCGTCGCCCAATATAAGACGTGCGAAAGTAAGCCGTAGTGGGGATTTTGGGGGTCAAAAGAAAGTAAGACGCTGTCTTACTTTCGGGGAAACACGGTATGTCTTTAAATGTATTTATACACTCAGTGTGAAACCTGGGCCTGTTTCGATGAACACAACATAGATATCCTGGCAGGAATGGCAGAAAGACACAGACTTCCCACACAGAACTCCCATAACCAAGAGAAAATACTATAAGAGTTTGGTGGGCATTGCCCTTGAGTTTTGGAGTTGTAGTTCACCTATATCCAGAGAGCGCTTTGGACTCAAACAATGTTGGATCAGGACCAAACTTGGCATGAATACTCAATATGCCCAGATGTCAACACTGATGGAGTTTGGGGAAAATAGACCTTGACATTTGGGAGTTACAGTTTCTAGGATTCATAGTTAACACACAATCAAAGAGCATCCCGAAGTCTTGCAACAATGGAATTGAACCAAACTTGGCACATTGAACTCTCATGACCAACAGAAAGTACTGAAAGGGTTTGCTTGGGAATTGACCTTGAGTTTTGGAGTTGTAGTTCACCTATATCCAGAGAGCGCTTTGGTCTCAAACAATGTTGGATCAGGACCAAACTTGGCATGAATACTCAATATGCCCAAATGTCAACACTGATGGAGTTTGGGGAAAATAGACCTTGACATTTGGGAGTTACAGTTTCTGGGATTTATAGTTAACACACAATCAAAGAGCATCCTGAACTCTTGCAACAATGGAATTGAACCAAATTTGGCATATTGAACTCTCATCACCAACAGAAAGTACTGAAAGGGTTTGCTTGGGAATTGACCTTGAGTTTGGAAGTTGTAGTTCACCTACACCCAGGGAGCACTGTGGACTCAAACAATGTTATGTTATGTTGTTGTTTGTTTTCTATCCAGAATCTCAATGTTGGAAGGAGGCTCTCCACTTTAAGGTCCCTGAAACAGGCATGGGAAAACTTTGGCCCTCTGGGTGCTTTGGACTTTAACTCCCACCATTCCTAACAGCCTGAGGCCCTTTCCTGCTTAAGTGGCTGGGGGGGGGGGAGGAAAAGAGCCTGAGGCTGCTAGGAATGGTGGGAGTTGGAGTCCAAAACACCTAGAAGGTCCAAGTTTGCCCATGCCAGCTTTCGACAGAGACCTCTTCCTCCCCCTTCCCCTTCGCGCCCTTTCTTCCCCCTCCTGCCCAACACTTCCTTTTTCTTTGACACTGCCGCTTCTGCCGCCATTTTGATCCGAGGGGGCAGCGTGAGCGTGTTCAGAACGGTAGGGGGGGAGGGAGGAAGACATGACCTGTGCGGGTGCTACTGCGCAGACTCGCCCCAGAGCAAAGCGAGGCAAAGCGAGCAGAGCGAGGTTGGGAAGAAGGGAGCCCGAGTGGAGAAGAAAAAGTGTTCGGCAGGAGGGGGAAGAAAGGGTATCGGAGTTTCCAATTTCCCACGGCACACCTGATGTTCGCTCATGGCACACTAGTGTGCCACGGCACACTGGTTGGGAATCACTGCCATCGAAGATCGCTGTCTCTCTCCCTCTCCCCCTCTGCAAAATATTGTGGAACCAGTTTCTGAAAGTTGTGAGTCTTTTCATAACCATCTCTAACAGGGGACGGGGAAAGAGACAACACTCGATTTTTTTGCCAGATTTCCTGGGGGCAAAAGGCATACTTTCAGCATAGGAATAAAATTGTCTTAGGAAACGGAACATGGCAAGTTGGGAGTCTGGATTTTATGGCCGGCGAAACAAAAAGCAGATCTTAAACCGGGCATGTTTGTGCAAGTATTTCAGAATTCAGTTCATAACGGCCAGGGGTCGGGAACCTATGGTTCGGGAGCCAGACGTGGCTCTTTTCAGGATGGCATCCCGCTCTCCAGAGCAGCCCGGGCCTTCCTTCCTTCCTTCCTTCTTTCCTTCTTTCCTTCCTTCCTTCCTCTTCCTTTCTCCCCCTTCAGCCTTTCCATCTCCTTCTCTCCTTCTTTTTCCCTCTCCCTCCCCCCTTCCTTCTTTCTTCCAATCTCCCTCTTCCTTCCTTCCTCTTCCTTCCTTTTTTCTCCCCTTCACCCTTTCCTTCTCCTTCTTTCCTTCCTTTTCCCTCCCTCTCTCCCCTTCCTTCTTTCCTCCATTCTCCCTCTTCCTTCCTTCCTTCCTTCCTTCCTCTTCCTTCATTTCTTTCTCCCCTTCACCCTTTCCTTCTCCTTCTCTCCTTCCTTTTCCCTCCCTCTCTCCCCTTCCTTCTTACCTCCATTCTCCCCCTTCCTTCCTTCCTTCCTTCCTCTTCCTTTGTTTCTTTCTCCTCTTCACCCTTTCCTTCTCCTCTCCTTCCTTTTCCCCCCCTCTCTCCCCTTCCTTCTTTCCTCCAATCTCCCTCTTCCTTCCTTCCTCTTCCTTCCTTCTTTCTCCCCTTCACCCTTTCCTTCTCCTTCTCTCCTTCCTTTTCCCTCCCTCTCTCCCCTTCCTTCTTTCCTCCATTCTCCCTCTTCCTTCCTTCCTTCCTCTTCCTTCGTTTCTTTCTCCCCTTCACCCTTTCCTTCTTCTCTCCTTCCTTTTCCCTCCCTCTCTCCCCTTGCTTCTTTCCTCCATTCTCCTTCTTCCTTCCTTCCTCTTCCTTCCTTTCTTTCTCCCCTTCACCCTTTCCTTCTCCCCTTCCTTTTCCCTCCCTCTCTCCCCTTGCTTCTTTCCTCCATTCTCCCTCTTCCTTCCTTCTTCCTCTTCCTTCCTTTCTTTCTCCCTTCACCCTTTCCTTCTCCTTCTCTCCTTCCTTTTCCCTCCCTCTCCCCTTCCTTCTTTCCTCCATTCTCCCCCTTCCTTCCTTCCTTCCTTCCTTCCTCTTCCTTTGTTTCTTTCTCCTCTTCACCCTTTCCTTCTCCTTCTCTCCTTGCTTTTCACTCCTCTCTCCCCTTCCTTCTTTCCTCCATTCTCCCTCTTCCCTCCTTCCTCTTCCTTCGTTTCTTTCTCCCCTTCATCCTTTCCTTCTCTCCTTCCTTTTCCTTCCCTCTCTCCCCTTGCTTCTTTCCTCCATTCTCCTCCTTCCTTCCTCTATCTTCGTTTCTTTCTCCCCTTCACCCTTTCCTTCTCCCCTTCCTTTTCCCTCCCTCTCTCCCCTTGCTTCTTTCCTCCATTCTCCTTCTTCCTTCCTTCCTCTTCCTTTCTCCCCCTTCAGCCTTTCCATCTTCTTCTCTCCTTCTTTTTCCCTCTCCCTCCCCCCTTCCTTCTTTCCTCCAATTTCCCTCTTCCTTCCTTCCTCTTCCTTCCTTTCTTTCTCCCCCTTCACCCTTTCCTTCTCCTTCTCTCCTTCCTTTTCCCTCCCTCCCTCCCCTTCCTTCTTTCCTCCATTCTCCCCCTTCCTTCCTTCCTTCCTTCCTTCCTTCCTTCCTCTTCCTTCGTTTCTTTCTCCCCTTCACCCTTTCCTTCTCCTTCTCTCCTTCCTTTTCCCTCCCTCTCTCCCCTTGCTTCTTTCCTCCATTCTCCTTCTTCCTTCCTTCCTCTTCCTTTCTCCCCCTTCAGCCTTTCCATCTTCTTCTCTCCTTCTTTTTCCCTCTCCCTCCCCCCTTCCTTCTTTCTTCCAATCTCCCTCTTCCTTCCTTCCTCTTCCTTCCTTTTTTCTCCCCTTCACCCTTTCCTTCTCCTTCTTTCCTTCCTTTTCCCTCCCTCCCTCCCCTTCCTTCTTTTCTCCATTCTCCCTCTTCCTTCCTTCCTTCCTTCCTTCCTTCCTTCCTTCCTCTTCCTTCGTTTCTTTCTCCCTTCACCCTTTCCTTCTCCTTCTCTCCTTCCTTTTCCCTCCCTCTCTCCCCTTCCTTCTTTCCTCCATTCTCCCCCTTCCTTCCTTCCTTCCTTCCTTCCTCTTCCTTTGTTTCTTTCTCCTCTTCACCCTTTCCTTCTCCTTCTCTCCTTGCTTTTCACTCCTCTCTCCCCTTCCTTCTTTCCTCCATTCTCCCTCTTCCTTCCTTCCTCTTCCTTCGTTTCTTTCTCCCCTTCACCCTTTCCTTCTCCTTCTCTCCTTCCTTTTCCTTCCCTCTCTCCCCTTGCTTCTTTCCTCCATTCTCCCTCTTCCTTCCTTCCTTCCTCTTCCTTTGTTTCTTTCTCCCCTTCACCCTTTCCTTCTCCTTCTTTCCTTCCTTTTCTCTACCTCTCTCCCCTTCCTTCTTTCCTCCATTCTCCCTCTTCCTTCCTCTTGTATTCTTTTCCCCCAAGTCTTCCTTTCCTTCTCCTTCCTTTCTTTTCACTTCCTTCTCTCCCTCTTCTTTCTTTTCTTTTACCCCTTCATTATTTTCCTTTTTCCCCATTCCCTTTTTTTCTTTTCCCCACTCTTTCCTTTCCTTCCTTCCCATTTCCTTCTTTCTTTTCCCCTCCTTGTCTCTCTCCTGAGAAGGGAGGGGCGAAGGGAGATTAAAAAAGAAAAGAAGAGGAAGGAAGGAGAGGAAGGAAAGGGTGAAAAGGGAGGAAGGAAGGAAGGAAGGAAGGAAGGAAGGAAGGAAGGAAGGAAGGAAGGAAGGAAGGATGGAGGAAAAAGAAGGGGGAGGAATGGAGGAAGGGGAAGGAAGGGAGGGAGGAAGGAGGAAAGGGAGGGAAGAAGGGGGAAGAAGGGGGAGAGGAGGAAGGAAGGAAAGAATGAAAAGTGAAGGGGGAGAATGGAGGAAAGAAGGAAGGGAGGAGAGAATGGAGGAAAGAAGGAAGGGGAAGGAGGGTAAAGGAAGGGAAGAAGGAAAGGGTGAAGGGGAGAAGGAAGGAAGGAGAGGGAGGAGGAAAGGAAGAAAGGAGAATGGAGGAAAAGGGAAGGGGGAGGAAGAGGAAGGAAGGAAGAGAAGGAAGTGAAGAGGGGGAGGGAAGGAAGGAAGGAAGGAAGGAAAGAGAAAAGGAGAAGGAAGGGGGAAGGGGAAGGAAGAGGAAGGAAAGGATGGAAAGGAGAAAGGAAG
This sequence comes from Anolis apletophallus, assembly GCA_030556195.1. Lineage (NCBI taxonomy): Eukaryota > Metazoa > Chordata > Lepidosauria > Squamata > Anolidae > Anolis > Anolis apletophallus. The sequence continues at coordinate 155,846 of JARBWK010000051.1, forward strand.
GAAAGGAAGGAAGGAAGGAGGGAGAAAGGAAGGAAAAAGGAAGGAGAATGGAGGAAAGAAGGAAGGAAAGGAAGGAGGAAGAAGGAGAGAAGGAAGGGAGAAGAAGGAAGGAAGAGGAAGGAAGGAAAGGAGAAGGGGAGAAAGGAAGGAAGGAGAGAGGAAGGAAAGGAAGGAGATGGAGGAAGAAGAAAGGGAAGGAGGAGGGGAAAGGAAGGAAGGAAAGGAAGGAAAGGGAGGGAGGAGGAGGAAAGAAAGAAGGGAGGAGGGAGGAAGGAAGGAAGGAGAAGGAAAGGAAGAAGGAGGAGGAAGGGAAGGAGGAAGGAAGAAAGGAAGGGAAGGACGAAGGAAGGGAAGGAGGAAGGAAGAAAGGGGAAAGGAAGGAGGAGGAAGGAGAAGGAAAGGGTGAAGGGGAGAAAGGAAGGAAGGAAGAGGGAGAATGGAGACAAGAAGGAAGGGGAGAGAGGGAGGGAAAAGGAAGGGGAGAAGGAGAAGGAAAGAGTGAAGGGGAGAAAGAAAGGAAGGAAGAGGAAAGAAGGAAGGAAGAGGGAGAATGGAGGAAAGAAGGAAGGGGGAGAGAGAGGGAGGGAAAAGGAAGGGAGAAGGAGAAGGAAAGAGTGAAGGGGAGAAAGGAAGGAAGGAAGAGGAAGGAAGGAAGAGGGAGAATGGAGGAAAGAAGGAAGGAGAGAGGAGGGAAAAGGAAGGAGAGAAGGAGAAGGAAAGGATGAAGGTGGAGAAAGGAAGGAAGAGGGAGAGCCGGATGCAATCATGAAAAGAGCCACATCTGGCTCCTGAGCCATAGGTCCCCTACCCCTTCTACTGGCTGTTAGGAATTGTGGGAGTTGGAGTCCAAAACACCTGTAGGACCGAAGTTTGCCCAGGCCTGCTTTGGAGACTAAGGCACAATGGAGCAATGGGTTCAAATGGCAGGAAAATAGATGCCACGTGAACTTTAGGAAGAACTTCCTGATGGTTAGAGCTGTTTGACAGTGGAATGCGTCGCCGCGCGGGAGTCTGTTGGCCTCTTGAGGCTTTTAAAGAGAGGCTGGATGGGCATCTGTCGGGAGAGCTTGGATCGTGTCTAACGTCAAGGCAGCTGGGGGATCTCCGGTGCCGGAGGCGTGAGGCCGAGCGGGTTGCCATAGGGACGGCGGCAAATTCCTCCCGGGGTTCTTCAAAGTGAAAGACATATTTGTTTTGCCGGCCCAACTTTGGGCCACAAAAGCCGTCTCTGTTGGTCTCCTTCTCTCTCTTTTCGGAGGGGAAGGAGGGGGACCGAACACCTGCCAATCGGCACTTTGTCCCTTTTCAAGCCTCCCGCTGGTCAGAAATTCAAATATTTTTTCGCCCCCTCGGCTAATCTCCGTTGTAATCTGGAGAACATTGGGCCTTTCATGTTCCCAGGTTAAACAGTTTTTCCCTTGGCCTTTCCAGCAAAGCGCGAGATCCGGGGACGCCATTCTCCGCTAACCGTGCACCCCCATTGGTTTCTCTCCCCCCTCTCTGAAAAGAAAAGAGGGATGAAATGATTAACTGGGAAAAATTAAACCATTTCGTCACGGCTGGTTTGAATATGTTTGTTTTCCTCCCCGCTGTGAGATAACCGAACCCATCGGAAGTGTGCGTCCATAAGTCTATGTGGCGTTCCGGGGGGTGCCTCTCAAGCGAATGCAGTTTGACACCAGTTTAATTGCTCGGCTCGATGCTATGATGTCCTGGGAGTTGTAGTTTTACAAGGCCTTTCGCCTTCGTTGCCAAAGAGGGCTCCCCAAACTACTAGGCCTGGTTAGGTTCATCGGAACGCTCTTAAATTCAGAGTGAATTCGGATTAAATTCACTTTTGAAGCGGTTTTGAACTGATGTAAGCAACCCGGAAGTGAATTTCCCATTTTGAAGCCACCGCCACTATTTCCTTTTTCCTTCCTCCCTTCCACCCTTTCATTCTTCCTTCCCTCTTTCAGCCTTCTCTCCATCTTTCTTCTTCATTCATTTACTTTTGTCTTTCCTTCCTTCTCTCCTTTACCCTTCCCTTCATTTCATACTTCTCTTCCTACCTTTCTCCCTTCCTTTTCCCTCCCTCTCCCCTTCCTTCTCTCTTCCTTCCCTCCCTCCCTCCCCTTCCATCCTTCCTTCCCTCCCTCCCTCTTTCTCCTTCCATCCTTCCTTCCCTACCACCCTTTCATCCTTCCTTCCCTCTTTCATCCTTCTCTCCATCTTTCTTCTTCATTCATTTACTTTTGTCTTTCCTTCCTTCTCTCCTTTACCCTTCCCTTCATTTCATACTTCTCTTCCTACCTTTCTCCCTTCCTTTTTCCTTCCTCCCTTCCTTCTCTCTTCCTTCCCTCCCTCCCTCCCTTCCATCCTTCCTTCCCTTCCCTCCCTCCCTCTTTCTCCTTCCATCCTTCCTTCCCTACCACACTTTCATCCTTCCTTCCCTCTTTCATCCTAATCTCTCCCTCTTTCTTCTTCCTTCCTTCCCTTTTGTCTTTCCTTCCTTCTCCCTTTCCTTTATCCTTCCCTTCCTTTCATCCTTCTCTTCCTCCCTTCCCTTCCTTTTCCTTCCTTCATTCCCATCCCTCACTTCCACCATTCCTTCATTCTCTCTTCCCTCCCTCCTTCCCTCCCTCCCTCCCTCCTGTCCCTCTTTCTCCTTCCATCCTTCCCTTCCACCATTTCATCCTTCCTTCCCTCTTTCATCCTAATCTCTCCCTCTTTCTTCTTCCTTCCTTTCCTTTTGTCTTTCCTTCCTTCTCTCTTTCCTTTATCCTTCCCTTCCTTTGATTCTTCTCTTCCTCCCTTCCTTTTCCTTCCTTCCTTCATTCTCTCTTCCACCCTTCCTTCATTCTCCCTTCCCTCCTTTCCCTCCCTCCCTTCCCTCCCTCTTTCTCCTTCCATCCTTCCCTTCCATGCCTCTTTTATCCTAATCTCTCCCTCTTTCTTCTTCCTTCCTTTCCTTTTGTCTTTCTTTCCTTCTCTCCTTTACCCTTTTGTCTTTTTTGTTAGTCAATTTTGTACACAATATTGTAATCATGTCAATTTTGTACACAATATTGTCATCATAAGTCAATTTTGTACACAATATTGTCACCATTAGTCAATTTTGTACACAATATTGTCACCATTAGTCAATTTTGTACACAATATTGTCATCATTAGTCAATTTTGTACACAATATTGTCACCATTAGTCAATTTTGTACACAATATTGTCACCATTAGTCAATTTCGTACACAATATTGTCATCATAATTCAATTTTGTACACAATATTGTCATCATGTCAATTTTGTACACAATATTGTCATCATAAGTCCATTTTGTACACAATATTGTAATCATTAGTCAATTTTGTACACAATATTGTAGTCAGTTAATTTTGTACACAATATTGTAATCATTAGTCAATTTTGTTCACAATATTGGAATCAGTCAATTTTGTACACAATATTGTAAACATAAGTCAATTTTGTAAACAATATTGTCATCATAATTCAATTTTGTACACAATATTGTCATCATAATCAATTTTGTACACAATATTGTCATCATTAGTCAATTTCGTACACAATATTGTCATCATTAGTCAATTTTGTACACAATATTGTAATCATAATTCAATTTTGTACACAATATTGTCATCATTAGTCCATTTTGTACACAATATTGTGATCATTAGTCAATTTTGTACACAGTATTGTAGTCAGTTAATTTTGTACACAATATTGTAATCATTAGTCAATTTTGTACACAACATTTTAATCATTAGTCAATTTTCATTACTCAATTTTGTACACAATATTTTAATCATTAGTCAATTTTCATTAGTCAATTCTGTACACAATATTGTAATCAGTCAATTTTGTACACAATATTGTAATCATTAGTCAATTTTGTTCACAATATTGGAATCAGTCAATTTTGTACACAATATTGTAAACATAAGTCAATTTTGTAAACACTATTGTAATCATGTCAATTTTGTACACAATATTGTCATCATGTCAATTTTGTACACAATATTGTCATCATAATTCAATTTCGTACACAATATTGTCATCATAATCAATTTTGTACACAATATTGTCATCATTAGTCAATTTTGTACACAATATTGTCATCATTAGTCAATTTTGTACACAATATTGTCATCATAATCAATTTTGTAAACACTATTGTCATCATAATCAATTTTGTACACAATATTGTCACCATTAGTCAATTTTGTACACAATATTGTCACCATTAGTCCATTTTGTACACAATATTGTAATAATTAGTCAATTTTGTACACAATATTGTCATAATTAGTCTCGTGGTAGCAAAGGAGATGCTGTCTCATCTGGACCATTGTGGGGCATTTGGGGACTGTCGATCAGGGATGCTCAAGCTGGACCAGGTTTCGTCTCGCCTTCTTTCGGTCCTTAATAAACACAGGAATTGGAGGGGAATATAGATGCGGAGCTTAACTGCCTTCTCCTCAATGGGCCGAAGGTATTAACCAGAGACTGCGCAGGCTTGCAGTAGCAGGCCTCCTCTCTCGTCTCTCTTCTCCCCCCTTTCCGATGTGTAATTAAATAGACCGAGGGGATAATCCCACCGTCGGAAAGCTGGAAAAAAGATGGTGTCAAGGCTGGAGGCTGAAGTGGCTTCCTTAATGGGAAATGACTGCCCCATTCTCTGCATACATCATGATTTGCGGGGGGATTTTCCCTCCTCCCTTGGGGTCTCTTTCCCCCTCCCTCTTGTCGATGGCCAACCGCCCCCCTTGTAAGCCTACAGGATATTAGAACTGCTTTTGTGGGACCGATGACCCAGCTGCTCATTAATGAAAAATTCCACTTCTCGCTCAAGAAAGAAAGAAAGTGACCCCACGTATTTTTTTCCCTCATTGCTATTTTTGCCCCCCCTCCCTCGTCGCAAAGATACAGGATTAAAAGGGCCTGGTTTTCTTTTCTTTCGAGCCGCGAAGGTCTCTCTCTCCCTCTCGCGCTGCTTTCTTTTGGTGTTTTCGTTGTCCTTTGGCGATATTGGATGTTTGGACAAGATTTAATTAGCCGAAATCGGGCCGGGATTATTGTTGGGATTATTGACACAGCAAATCTCTGCGTCTGAGAGGCGGGAGGAAAGGGAGGGCGAGTCCGAAGGAGAAAATCAAGGAGGGATTTGGACGGCTTTGGGGAGATAATGGGCACTCGGGAGCGTGATCTGATGAAGGCCTCGGTAGCCTCTCCAAGCTTGATGGGAACCATGTGGGTTGGGGATTTGGTGCGTGTTGCGTGAACCACGTTTCTTATTAGCGGAGCTGAAATGAATGGAGAGGGAGAAGAACGCACAGTATTACAATCTGACCTGCTAAGTAAGACGGTCTACGACAATGTGGGTGCATCTACGCTGTGGAATGAATGCAGTTTGACCCCACTTGAACTGCCCTGGTTCTTCTTCTTGGCTTTTCTTCGCGAACGAAGATTTAGGAAGGACTCGTCCCACGCTTTTTACAAGCGCGTTGATGACTAAAAAGGCCAATCCGAGATAAGGCAAGTCCGGTTGCAGAAAGCACAGCAGAAAGTCTCCTTGGGTGAAGTTGTCTCCAAGTTGCGGTTCTTTCCGCGTTGTCGTTTCTCTTCGAGACTCGTTCGGCGTGACTTCTCGAAAGAAGCCGCAGCATTGTGGATAGTGCATCTCCATGCCTCCCGATGCGAGGCCAGGGTGGACCATTGTTGGTGATCAATCTGGCCGAGCCTGAGATGTTGTTTCAGGGAGTCCTTGTATCTCTTGTTTGGGGCGCCTCTCTTGCGCTGACCCGTGGTGAGTTCACCATAGAGTAGTATCTTTGGGAGGCAGTGGTCTTCCATAAGAACATAAGAAGAGCCATGCTGAATCGGACCTCAGCCCATCTAGTCCAGCATTCTGTATCACACAGTGGCCCCCAGTTGTACACGGGGATCTTGAGCAGAAGGGAGGGCAAAACCCTGACCTGCTCCCGACCCCCCCACAACCAGTACCCAGGGAAATCCTGCCTACCTCAACCAACTCCGAGGTGGCCCTTGAATGTCCTTTTCAGTAACTACCGATACACTTGGTATCCACGAATCTGTCTAATCCTGCCTTGAAGTTGTTCAGGCTGACAGCTGTCACAACCTCTTCTGGAAGTGAGTTCCATAACCCAATGACCCTCTGGGTGAAGAAATATTTCCCTTTATTAGTCCTAATATTCCTACCTTGGAGCTTCTCCATCCTAGAGACCTCGTGCCCTGCCCAGCGCAGCTGTGTTCTCAATAGCATGGCCTCAACGCTGGTGATCCCTGCTTGCTCAAGGACAGCAACATTTGTCACATAGTCGGTCCAGTGTATATTTAGGATTGTGCGAAGACAGCGCTGACGAAAGCGTTCAAGGAGTCATAGGTGTTGGCGATAGGTGACCCATGTTTCAGACCCATAAAGGAGAATAGATAGTACGATAGCTCTGTACACACTGATTTTGGTGCTTTGCCTCAGGTGCTTGTTGCTCCGGACTCTTTTGTCAAGCCATCCAAATGCACTCTATGCCTTTGCTAAACTGTGATCTCTCTCTTTATCAATCTTGGCATCTGAAGAGATGATGCTTCCCAGGGAGGTGAACTGCTGAACGGACTTAAGCACAGATTCGCCTATGTTGACGTGGGGATGATGATGTTCTTGCTGTGGTGCGGGCTGGTAGAGGACTTCGGTTTTCTTCCAGCCCAAACAGCTCTGCAGATATTGCAAAGCAGGAGGTTAGGCGCTGCAGAGCTGCTTCTATGAATTATAGAATCATAGAAACCTAGAGACCTCTTCAAAGACCATCATGAGGGAGTTTCAGAGGAGTCTCCAAAGACCATCATGAGGGGTTTTCAGAGGGGCCTCCAAAGACCACAATGAGGGCGTTTCAGAGGGATCTCCAAAGACCATCATGAAGGGGTTTCAGAGGGGTCTCCAAAGACCATCATGAGGGGGTTTCAGAGGGCTCTCCAAAGACCATCATGAGGGCTTTCAGAGGGGTCTCCAAAGACCATCATGAGGAGGTTTCAGAGGGCTCTCCAAACACCATCATGAGGGCTTTCAGAGGGGTCTCCAAAGACCATCATGAGGGGGGTTCAGAGGTGTCTCCAAAGACCATCATGAGGGGGTTTCAGAGGGGTCTCCAAAGACCATCATGAGGGGGTTTCAGAGGGGTCTCCAAAGACCATCATGAGGGCTTTCAGAGGGGTCTCCAAAGACCATCGTGAGGGGGTTTCAGAGTGGTCTCCAAAGACCATCATGAGAGGGTTTCAGAGGGCTCTCCAAAGACCATAATGAGGGGGTTTCAGAGGGGTCTCCAAAGACCATAATGAGGGGCTTTCAGAGGGGTCTCCAAAGACCGTCATGAGAGGGTTTCAAAGGGGTCTCCAAAGACCATCATGAGGGGGTTTCAGAGGGGTCTCCAAAGACCATCATGAGGGCTTTTAGAGGGGTCTCCAAATACCATCGTGAGGGGTTTCAGAGTGGTCTCCAAAGACCATCATGAGAGGGTTTCAGAGGGGTCTCCAAAGACCATAATGAGGGGATTTCAGAGGGGTCTCCAAAGACCATCATGAGGGGGTTTCAGAGGGGTCTTCAAAGACCATCATGAGAGGGTTTCAAAGGGGTCTTCAAAGACCATCATGAGGGGGTTTCAGAGGGGTCTCCAAAGACCACAATGAGGGGCTTTCAGAGGGTCTCCAAAGACCGTCATGAGAGGGTTTCAAAGGGGTCTCCAAAGACCATCATGAGGGGGGTTTCAGAGGGGTCTCCAAAGACCATCATGAGGGCTTTCAGAGGGTCTCCAAAGACCATCGTGAGGGGCTTCAGAGTGGTCTCCAAAGACCATCATGAGGGGGTTTCAGAGGGCTCTCCAAAGACCATCATGAGGGGGTTTCAGAGGAGTCTCCAAAGACCATCATGAGGGGGTTTCAGAGGGGTCTCCAAAGACCATCATGAGGGGGTTTCAGAGGAGTCTCCAAAAACCATCCAAAAACACATATTTCCGATGGTCTTAGGGACCTTTTTGGCAGAGAAGGCTGAAGATCTCTCTACTTGTCCTCATCTTCCTTTTTGGAAGCAGGCTGCGAATCCGCCCACCAAAAGCCCTCCTCTGCTGTGATTGGCCAACGCGGATCCTACCTCATTATTTGCCATGGCTCAATGCTATGGGAGCTGAAGTCTTACAAGGTCTTTAGCCTTCTCTGTTAAATACAAGTTCCAATATCCCACCGGATTGAGTCATGACAGCTAAAGTGGAGCCAAACTCCATTAATTCTACTTGCATATTGCACCCGGGCGGGCGCCCCTGGGGATGTGGCACCCTATGCAAATGCGTAATTCGTGTACTGCTTGAGCCGCCCCTGCGTGTAGATGAACCCCTGGTTGAGGTTGATTTAATTTCTGTGATTCCCTGGCTCGTTCCGATGTTTATTTGTGTGCTCGCGGTCCAAAGAAAATGGTGTCGGTTTGGCGGCTTATTTAAAAACATTGCCAGATCTTCTTTCGCGACGTCCAAAAGCCGTCCGCAGAAAACGGCGCTGAGATGCTTCGCCGTTCCTGATTCAAAGCAGCGTCGTGTCTTAGGAAGTTGCCACAATTCAAGATCGAGACACATCTGACAATGATTAAACGAAGCCAACTATTAGATGTTATTTTTGCTCGCTCTCCTCTCTCTCTAATAGTTAAATATCTCTCTGTAAGTATGAAACACTTTACGGTACCGTCTCTGGCCTGCTTCATGTTAAATTGACTTGGATGGAACAGACACAGGGCGGCTAACCAGTAGGTTATTACCTGTTGCCCGAGTATTTACAATCAGCGAAATGTGGGAGGTATCTTGGAATCCGTCCCCTTCCCCGACCCAACTCAGCCTTTCTTTTCATGCTCATGGCCAAGGCCATAAAGCTGTCATTTAGTTCCGAAACTGGGCAAGTTGAGAAGGTTTTTGTTTATCATCTAAAATAAACTTATAAGAATACCTGTATGTTTATGAAGTTCAGGAGAAAATCCCCGATGTTAGGAATGCATAAGAACATAAGAAGAGCCATGCTGAATCGGACCTCAGCCCATCTAGTCCAGCATTCTGTATCACACAGTGGCCCACCAGTTGTACATGGGGATCTCGAGCAGAAGGGAGGGCAAAACCCTGACCTGCTCCCGACCCCCACAACCAGTACCCGGGAAATCCTGCCTACCTCAACCAACTCCGAGGTGGCACTTGAATGTCCTTTTCAGTAACTACCGATTCCCTTGGTATCCATGAATCTGTCTAATCCTGCCTTGAAGCTGTCCAGGCTGACCGCTGTCACAACCTCTTCTGGAAGTGAGTTCCATAACCCAATGACCCTCTGGGTGAAGAAATATTTCCCTTTATTAGTCCTAATTTTCCTACCTTGGAGCTTCAGGGAGTGCCCTCTAGTCCTAGTGTTGTGTGACAGAGAAAATAGTTTTTCTTTATTCACCTTTTCTATCCCATGCATGATTTTATACACTTCGATCAAGTCACCTCTTAGACGCCGTCTTTCAAGGCTGAAAAGACCAAGGCGTTGCAACCTGGTTTCATAAGGGAGCTGCTCCATCCCTTGGGTCATTCTTGTCGCCCTTTTCTGTACCTTTTCCAGTTCCGTTATATCCTTCTTGAGGTGCGGAGACCAGAATTGTACACAGTACTCCAAATGTGGCCTTACCATCGATATGTAGAGAGGTAATACAACATTTGCTGACCTATTTTCGATTCCCTTCCTGATCATGCCTAGCATAGAATTTGCTTTTTTCACTGCTGCTGCGCACTGGGTTGACATCTTCATTGAGCTGTCCACCAAAACCCCAAGATCCCTTTCCTGGTTTGTCTCGGAAAGCTTTGACCCCCTCAATTTGTAGGTGTAGTTGGGGTTCTTTGCCCCGATGTGCATGACTGTACACTTGTTTAGGTTAAAATGCATTTGCCACTTTGTTGCCCATTCACTCAATTTCGAGAGATCTTTCTGGAGCTCGTTACAATCAGTTTCATTTTTAACTACCCTGAACAATTTAATGTCGTCTGCAAACTTTGCTACCTCAGAATTCACTCCTACATCCAGATCATTAATGAATAAATTAAAAAGTAACGGACCCAAAACTGAACCTTGGGGTACGCCACTTCTCACCTCTTTCCACCCAGAGAAATGTCCGTTTATGACCACCCTTTGTTTCCTACAGTTTAGCCAGGTTCCCATCCAGGACAAGACCTGTCCCCTGATTCCATGGCTGAAGAGCTTATTTAGGAGCCTTTGGTGAGGGACTTTGTCAAAAGCCTTTTGAAAGTCAACGTAAACAATATCGACTGGGTCCCCTTTATCTATGTGTTTATTTACACCCTCAAAGAATTCTAACATGAATTATGTTGCATGCTCTCCTCTCTTTCTCTCTCTCTCTCTAATAGTTAAATATCTATAATATTTAGAATGCATGAGGATTTTATGTGATTTTGTGTTGTCGAAGGCTTTTCTGGCCGGAATCACTGGGTTGTTGTAGGTTTTTCGGGCTGTCTGGCCATGTTCCAGAACGGGGCTGTCCAACTGGCGGCCCGGGGGCCGTATACGGCCCCCAGTCCCTTCCCTGCGCCCCCCGAAGCTTTTTAATAAAAAATAAAAATAAAAAATAAATAAAATAATATTTTTAAAAATTACCCACTTCCGGGTTCCGGAGCAAGTATCGCGAGACTACGGAAGCCACACGGGATTTCGCTCTCAACGCGAGATCACACCTGCGTTGAGAGCGAAATCCCGTGTGGCTTCCATAGTCTCGCGATACTCCTGTTGCCGAAATCTCGGCTACTTAATTCTGCGGCCCACGCAGACGCGATTTGGACCTTCTCGGCTGCTGCCTCGGTCGGTCGCCGCCTCTGCTCGTGGTCCGGCTACTCCTCCATCCTGCGCCTTTGGGAAGGTAGGCTAACCTTTATGTTATTATTATGTACTTGTGTGTGGATGCCTCTTATGTATTACCTCCCTGCATTTCCCTTAGTAAAAGATTATATTTGATTGTATGGATGCCTCTTATGAATTGTAAGTAAATTGTAGCCGGGGGAGGGCGGGGGAGGGGAGGGGCCGGGGGCGGGGCGGAGCTGGGGCCGGGGGCAGACCCTTCGGCCCCCCAGGTCATCAGTGACCAGAATTCAGGCCCCTGGGCTGGTAGACGTTGGACAGCCCTGTTCCAGAATAATCTCTCCCCTCTATTATTTAACATCTACATGCGCCCCCTGGCCCAGTTGGTGCGCAGCTTTGGGCTGGAGTGTCACCAGTACGCTGATGACACCCAGCTGGTGCTGAGGATGGAGGACCGGCCAGATTCCGTACCCGATTCTTTCCATCTATGCCTTGAAGCCGTGACTGGATGGCTACGATCCAGCCGATTGAAGGTGAATCCCTCGAAGACGGAGATCTTGTGGCTGGGTCATCCGGGTGGGGGGGGGAATGCCAGTTGCCTACACTGGATGGCAAGGCTCTATGCCCGTCATCGCTAGTAAAGAGCTTGGGAGTCCAATTGGATCCACTGCTGTCCATGGAGACTCAGGTCTCCACGGCCTGCATAGTCGCATTTTTCCACCTGCGCCAGGCTAGGCGGCTGGCACCCTACCTCTCCGTGAACGACCTGGCCACGGTGATCCAGGCGATGGTCATCTCGAGACTGGATTACTGTAATGCCCTTTACATCGGCCTACCCTTGGGGATGATTCGGAAGCTCAAGTTAGGGTTATATTTAACCCGGGATGCCTCTGAGGTGGCGGGGAAAGGAAGGGAGGTGTGGGTGCAAGCCATCCACACACCCCTTTCTTCCCCCACCACCTCAGAGGCATCTCGCGTTATATTTAATCCGGGATGAATCTGAGGTGGTTGGGAAAGGAAGGGAGGTGTGGGTGCAAGCCATCCACACACCCCTTCCTTCCCCCGCCACCTCAGAGGCATCTCGCGTTATATTTAACCCAGGATGAATCTGAGGTGGTGGTGAAAGGAAGGGAGGTGTGGATGCAAGCCATCCACACACCCCTTCCTTCCCCCGCCACCTCAGAGGCATCCCGCGTTATATTTAACCCGGGATGTCTCTGAGGTGGCGGGGAAAGGAAGGGAGGTGTGGATGCAAGCCATCCACACACCCCTTCCTTCCCCCGCCACCTCAGAGGCATCCCGCGTTATATTTAACCCGGGATGCCTCTGAGGTGGCGGGGAAAGGAAGGGAGGTGTGGATGCCAGCCATACACACCTCCCTTCCTTCCCCCGCCACCTCAGAGGCATCCCGCGTTATATTTAACCCGGGATGAATCTGAGGTGGTGGTGAAAGGAAGGGAGGTGTGGATGCAAGCCACCCACACACCCCTTTCTTCCCCCGCCACCTCAGAGTCATGTGTAATTTTTAACCCAGGATGCCTTTGAGGTGGCGGGAAAGGAAGGGAGGTGTGGATGCAAGCCATCCACACACCCCTTCCTTCCCTCGCCACCTCAGTCATCCCGCGTAATTTTTAACCCGGGATGCATCTGAGGTGGTGGGGCCAGGAAGGGAGGTGTGGAGGCAAGCCTGAAAGGAAGGGAGGTGTGGATGCAAGCCACCCACACACCCCTTTCTTCCCCCTCCACATCAGAGTCATCCCGCATTATATTTAAACAGGGACACCTCTGAGGTGGCGGGGAAGGGAAGGGAGGTGTGCATGCAAGCCATCCACACACCCCTTCCTTCCCTCGCCACCTCAGTCATCCCGTGTAATTTTTAGCCCAGGATGCCTCTGAGGTGGCGGGGAAAGGAAGGGAGGTGTGCATGCAAGCCATCCCGCCACCTCAGAAGCAAGGGCGGGAATAACGACCTAAAAACGTGCCCTTTACGGAACTGGCGATCACAGGCATCGATTTTGAAATGTTGGACACCGAGGGTCAATATAGGGTCAAAATAATTTTAAATACGAAAAATTAACGGATATCAAAGTATTACGGCCGGAGATATCCACCCCTATTAAATCCCCCTGAAACATGTTTTCGGTGAGATAATGAAGAGGCAACAGAGGAATCGGGAAGGAGTCGGAAAGCAAGAAACGAAATCTGTTTCCTCATTGCAGCCGACTCACTGAAAGATCTTGGCCAACCTGTTTTCAATTAAAGATATCATGCTTTTAATACTGGTGGTTAGCCAAAGAAAATGTGAAGATTCACCCAGCTTGAAAATCCACAGAAGAGGCATGAGTAAACAGAGGAGAGGGTATGGACTCGTAACTAGCGTTGAATCAGAAGGATTCTTTCTTTCTTCCTTTCTTTCTTTCTTTCTTCCTTTCTTTTGGGGGCACAAGAGAGACTCCCACATGTTTGAATAGTTGTGGCAGGGATCTGAGAGTGATTTCAAACTCCATGCCTCCCGATGTGAGGCCAAGGTGGACCATTGTTGGTGATCAATCTGGCCAAGCCTGAGATGTTGTTTCAGGGAGTCCTTATATCTCTTTTTTGGGGCGCCTCTCTTGCACTGACCTGTGGCGAGTTCACCATAGAGTAGTATCGTTGGAAGGTGGTGGTCCTCCATCCTAGAGATGTGCCCTGCCCAGCGCAGCTATGTTCTCAATAGCATCAGGCCCAGATTAAAGGCTTCTGCAGCCCTAGGCCACACTCTCTAAATCCCACCCCCCGGGGGGCGGGGCCTCTTGCGGGGAGCAGAGCCGGCGCAAGGGAAAAGGGGCTGGGAGAAGCCTCGCTGCCGCCGCGCCGCCCCTAGGGCGACGGACGTGCCTTCCCCCGCTGGCTGCCGTGCAAGCGAGGAGGCAACAGGGAAAGGCACGCCCGTCGCCCTAGGGACGGCGTGGCGGCGGTGAGGCTTCTCCCGGCTCCGTTTCTCGTGCGCCAGGCTAGTCCACCCCTCCTCCCTTCACTGACCCTAACCCTAACCCTAACCCTAACCCTAACCCTAACCCTAACCCTAACCCTAACCCTAACCCTAACCCTAACCCTAACCCTAACCCTAACCCTAACCCTAACCCTAACCCTAACCCTAACCCTAACTCCTAACCCTAACCTATCCCTTCACTGAAGGGAGGGAGGGCGAGCTCAGCCGGCATGAGGGGAAAGGGCCTAGAAGCCTGCCGCCGCCGCTGCCTAGAGGCGACGGACGTGCCTTCCCCGCTGCCTCCCGCAAGCGAGGAGGCAGCAGGGGAAGGCACGTCCGTCGCCCTAGGGGCGGCGCAGCAGCGGCGAGGCTTCTCCCGGCTCCTTTTCTCTCACGCCAGGCTAGTCCGCCCCTCCTCCCTTCACTGAAAGGAGCCGGGGGAAGTCCCACCCCTAGGGCGACTCACGCGGTTTTCGGACTTAAGCACAGATTTGCCTAAGCTGACGTAGGGATGGTGATGTTCTTCCTGTGGTGCGGGCTGGTAGAGAACTTCCATTTCCTTCAGGCTGACTTCCGGCCCAAACAGCTCTGCAGCTGTTGCAAAGCAGGATGTTAGGCACTGCAGGGCTGCTTCTGGATGGGCGACAAGGGCAGCATCACCTTCAAAAAGCAGCTCACGGACTAGATCAGTGTTTCTCAACCAGTGTGCCGGGGCATGCTAGTGTGCCGTGAGCGATCATCAGGTGTGCCGTGGGAAATTGGAACCTCCAGGAGGGGAGGGGGGAGAGTCTAGTGTGTTGAAGTATAAAAACCCTAAGAAACCTACCTCGATAAAGGCACAAAAATACTAACACACCCCCTCCCCACCCGTTGTCTACTTGGTCTCTCCCTCTCCATGCATTGGGAAGGCCCGCCTCCCTTTCCCCAAGTAGAGACCTCCTCTTGCCTCCTGGGGGTTCTGTGTGGGAAGTTTGGCCCAGTTCTATCATTGGTGGGGTTCAGAATGCTCTTTGATTGTAGGGGAACTGTAAATCCCAGCAATTACAACTCCCAAATGTCAAGGTTTATTTCCCCTGAACTCCATCTGCGTTCACATTTGGGCATATTGAGTATTCATGCCAAGTTTGGTCCTGATCCAACATTGTTTGAGTCCACAGTGCTCTCTGGATGTAGGTGAACTACAACTCCAAAACCCAAGGTCAATGCCCACCAAACTCTTATAGTATTTTCTCTTGGTTATGGGAGTTCTGTGTGGGAAGTTTGTGTCTTTCTGCCATTCCTGCCAGAATATCTATGTTGTGTTCATCGAAACAGGCCCAGGTTTCATACTGAGTGTATAAATACATTTAAAAACATATTAACTATATGTATGACTGTGTTAGAGTGTCATTTTGTGTCATTTTGGTTGGTGGTGTGCCCCAGGATTTTGCAAATGTAAAAAGTGTGCCGCGGCTCAAAAAAGGTTGAAAAACAATGACATATCCAATTGCAATTTGTTTTCTGGTGATTCTTTTTGGCTTTTGGGCAGAGCCGAGCAACTGAAGAGACCCCTCTCTTCGGCTGGTGTGCTGTATCTCTATTCAGGGCTTATGCAAACCATAATTTGCCCTGGCCGCCTACGTTCGGTTTCAGGCTGATTCCCCATCTCTATGGAGACCTGTAACTCGTAGTGAGCCTCGCCTCCACTGCCGAGAGACGCCATCCTTCAAAACGGACACTGCAGCTGTCCAAATAGCATCTGTGTACCTGCGGCAGGAGAGGCCTCCTTGTTTACTCGGACCGCACAAAATACACAATGGCAATTCTTCCCATTTCATCGCCATCTTGGAGCTCCCCGAGGGTGCGAAGGGGGAAGCATTGTTCCAAGGCAAACATTGACTGTCATCCAAGCAGCGAAAGGGGGTTTCCCACCTGGGCATCTTCCCCCTTTCCCATGCTCATGCCACCTCCACTGCCCTGCACACCCAAAAGCATTAGGATCCATGCTCCCATTTTAACCTTCCCTTTCGCTGCTGTCTCTAGAACAGTGTTTTTCAACCTTTTTTGAGCCGCGGCACATTTTTTACATTGACCAAATCCTGGGGCACACCACCAACCAAAATGACACAATATGACACTCTAACACAGTAATACATATAGTTAATATGTTTTTAAATGTATTTATACACTCAGGGAAACCTGGGCCTGTTTCGATGAACACAACATAGATATCCTGGCAGGAATGGCAGAAAGACACACACACACACACAAAACATACTAATACTAACCCAAAATGACACAAAATGACACTCTAACACAGTCATACATATAGTGAATATGTTTCTAAATGTATTTATACACTCAGTGGGAAACCTGGGCCTGTTTCGATGAACACAACATAGATATCCTGGCAGGAATGGCAGAAAGACACACACACACACACAAAACATACTAATACTAACCCAAAATGGCACAAATGACACTCTAACACAGTCATACATATAGTGAATATGTTTTTAAATGTATTTATACACTCAGTGGGAAACCTGGGCCTGTTTTGATGAACACAACATAGATATCCTGGCAGGAATGGCAGAAAGACACACACACACACACAAAACATACTAATACTAACCCAAAATGACACAAAATGACACTCTAACACAGTCATATATATAGTGAATATGTTTCTAAATGTATTTATACACTCAGTGGGAAACCTGGGCCTGTTTCGATGAACACAACATAGATATCCTGGCAGGAATGGCAGAAAGACACACACACACACACAACATACTAATACTAACCCAAAATGACAAAAATGACACTCTAACACAGTCATACATATAGTGAATATGTTTTTAAATGTATTTATACACTCAGTGGGAAACCTGGGCCTGTTTTGATGAACACAACATAGATATCCAGGCAGGAATGGCAGAAAGACACACACACACACACAACATACTAATACTAACCCAAAATGACACAAAATGACACTCTAACACAGTCATACATATAGTGAATATGTTTTTAAATGTATTTATACACTCAGTGGGAAACCTGGGCCTGTTTTGATGAACACAACATAGATATCCAGGCAGGAATGGCAGAAAGACACACACACACACACACAAAACATACTAATACTAACCCAAAAATGACACAAAATGACACCTAACACAGTCATACATATAGTGAATATGTTTTTGAATGTATTTATACACTCAGTGGGAAACCAGCCTGTTTTGATGAACACAACATAGATATCCAGGCAGGAATGGCAGAAAGACATACACAAAGGTCTTGCCTAACAGCTGTCAGTCATGGGAAACTTCGCCCTCTGGGTGCTTTGGACTTCAACTCCCACCATTCCTAACAGGTGGCCGGAGGCCCTTCCTGCTTAAGTGGCTGAAGGGGGAAAGGGCCTGAGGTGGAGTTCAGAATGTTCTTTGATTGCGGGTGAACTATAACTCTCAGCAACTACAACTCCAAAATGACAAAATCAATTTTTTGACTGATGGTCCCTCCTTGGGTTAGTAGAGAATGACAACTGTTGTGCAACTCCCACCATTCCTAACAGCCGGAGGCCCTTTCCTGCTTAAGTGGCTGAGGGGGAAAAAGGGAAAGGGCCTGAGGCTGCTAGGAATGGTGGGAGTTGCACAACGACACTCTAACACAGTAATACATATAGTTAATATGTTTGTAAATGTATTTATACACTCAGTGTGAAACCTGGGCCTGTTTCGATGAACACAATATAGATATCCTGGCAGGAATGGCAGAAAGACACACACAAAGGTCTTTCTCTCTCGGCCCTCTGGGTGCTTTGGACTCCAACTCCCACCATTCCTAACAGCCTGAGGCCCTTTCCTGCTTAAGTGGCTGAGGGGGAAAAAGGGAAAGGGCCTGAGGCTGCTAGGAATGGTGGGAGTTGCACAACAGCTGTCAGTCTCTACTAACCCCAGCAGTCAAAAATTGCTTTTGTCATTTTGGAGTTGTAGTTGCTGAGAGTTATAGTTCACCCGCAATCAAAGAGCATTCTGAACTCCACCAATGATGGAATGGAATAAAACTTCCCACACAGAACTCCCATAACCAAGAGAAAATACTAGAAAAGTTTGGTGGGCATTGACCTTGAGTTTTGGAGTTGTAGTTCACATATATCCAGAGAGCACTGTGGACTCAAACAATGTTGGATCGGGGCCAAACTTGGCATGAATACTCAATATGCCCAAAAGTGAACACAGGTGGAGTTTGAGGAAAATAGACCTTGACATTTGGGAGTTACAGTTTCTGGGATTTATAGTTAACACACAATCAAAGAGCATCCTGAACTCTTGCAACAATGGAATGGAACCAAACTTGGCATATTGAACTCTCATTACCAACAGAAAGCACTGAAAGGGTTTGCTTGGGAATGGACCTTGAGTTTGGAAGTTGGAGTTCACCTACACCCAGAGAGCACTGTGGACTCAAATAATGATGGATCTGGACCACACTTTGCATGAATTTTTATTTATTTATTTATTTTCTATTTTTAGATGCCACCCTTCTCAACCCCAAAGGGGACTCAGAGTGGCTTACAGTAAACAACAATACTGCCAGAGTGGCTTACAGTGTACATATAACAATATTGCCGGAGCCGCTTACAACAAACTGAAAAAAAACAACAATTAACATTACAACATTACAATTATTTTAAACACAGCAAGAGGGGCCCTGAGCTGATGGAATCTCAGGAGGCAAGATGGAGCTGCCTTTCTTCCCCTTCTGGCTTCACTCTGGCCCAGAGCAGCAGAATACTCAATATGCCCAACTACCGTGTTTCCCCGAAAGTCTGACACCCCCGATTGTAAGACGTATCGGGGGTGTCAGGGGGGTCGGCTAATGTAAGCCGTACTCGAATGTAAGCCGCCGTACTGCCGCCACGCTCCGCCGCCGGCCCATCGGCCGCGGCACACCTCCGTGGCGCACCTTTCTGCCAGGCCTCTGACGCGTCCAAGAAAGGGAGGGGAAGAGCGCAAGGGGCGGAGGGAACGCGGCGAGCGTCAGAGTGACGCTCTGATGCGCGCCACTCCCTCCGCCCTTGCGCTCTTCCCTCCCTCTTTGTCCAAGAAAGGGAGGGGGAAGAGCGCAGGGGCGGAGGGAACGGCGACGCGCCAGAGTGACGCTCTGACGCGCCGCTTCCCTCCGCCCCTTGCGCTTCCCCTCCTTCTTTTGTCCAAGAAAGGGAGGGGAAGCGCAGGGGCGGAGGAAACGGCGACGCGTCAGAGTGACGCTCTGATGCGCCGCCTCCGCCCCTGCGCCTTTTCCTCCCTTCTTGTTCAAGGGGAGGGGAAGAAGAAGGGGCGGAGGGAACGGCGACGCGTCAGAGTGACGCCTGACGCGCCGCCCTTCCCTCCGCCCCTGCGCCTTCCTCCCTTCTTTGTCCAAGGGAGGGGAAGAGCGCAAGGGGCGGAGGGAAACGGCGACGCATCAGAGTGACGCCTGACGCGCCGCCCTTCCCCTCCGCCCCTTGCGCTCTTCCCCTCCCTTCTTTTGTCCAAGAAGGGGAGGGGAAGAGCGCAAGGGGCGGAGGGAAACGCGGCGGCGCCAGAGTGACGCTCTGACGCGCCGCCCCTTCCTCCCCCCCTGCGCCTTCCCCCCCTCTTTGTCCAAGAAAGGGAGGAAGAGCGCAGGGGAGGGAAACGGCGACGCATCAGAGTGACGCTGACGCTGCCGCCCTTCCCTCCGCCCCCTGCGCCTCCCCCTCCCTCCCTTTTGTCCAAGAAAGGGAGGGGGAAGAGCGCAGGGGCGGAGGGAACGGCGACGCGTCAGAGTGACGCTCTGACGCGCCGCCGCTTCCTCCGCCCCTTGCGCTCTTCCCCTCCCTTCTTTGTCCAAGAAAGGGAGGGGAAGGCGCAAGGGGCGGAGGGAGCGGTGACGCGTCAGAGCGTCACTCTGACGCATCGCCGCTTCCCTCCGCCCCTGCCCTCTTCCCCCTCCCTTCCTTCGTCGCGCGTCAGAGGCCTGGCAGAAAGGTGCGCCAAGGGAGGTGTGCCGCGACCGATGGGCCGGTTGCGGCGGGCGGCGGCGTGGCGTGGCGACGGGCACGTCTTAGTTTATATAAGACGACTCGAAAGTAAGGCGTAGGGGGACTTTTGGGGGGGGAAAGAAAGTAAGACGCTGTCTTACTTTCGGGGAAACACGGTATGAACACACATGGAGTTTGGTGGAAATAGACCAGTGCTGTCCAACTTCTACGGGGTCCAGGGCCGGATAAGAGGTCACTGATGACCTAGGGGGCCACTCGGCCCCGCCCCAGGCCCCGCCCCAACCCCAGGCCCCGCCCCAACCCCAGGCCTCGCCCCCTCCTAAAACGGCCGGGAGGGCAGAAGGCGGCGCCAAGAGCAGCGCGTCACAGGCCTGGCGTGACGCGCTGCCCCTGGCACCGCCTCTACTCCTCCTTTCGGCGCCCCCTCCCTTCCTAGGGGGCGTGGGGGCGCCGAAAGGAGAGGAGCGGCGCCAAGAGCAGCGTCACGCCAGGCCTGTGACGCCTGCTCTTGGCGCCGCCTACTCCTCCTTTTCGGCGCCCCCTGCCCTAGGAAGGGAGGGGGCGTTGAAAAGGGAAGGGGTGCCAAGGGGGCAACGCGTCACGCCAGGCCTGTGGCGCTGCTCTTGGCACCACCTTCTGCCCTTGGTGGCTCCCCGCCCTAGGTAGGGAGGGGCGCCCGAAAAGGAGGAGGAGCTCTCCTCTCCTCCTCCCTGCCCCGCCTCCCTCACCTCCGGCCCGGCCGCCATTTTTTTAAAAATCGATTTTTTAAATTTAAAAATGGCGGCTGAGGGCATAGGTGGGGCCGTGTCCAACAAGCTACGGGGCCGGATCCGGCCCGGGGCCGCCAGTTGGACAGCCCTGAAATAGACCATACCCCAATCCATGCAAACTGGTGCAGAAACGACAGCTGAAAAAAAGACGGACTATTCTCTGCCTTGAGTTCCTAGAGTGCATGAATATGAAAACTAAACACAGCCAAACTTGATGCTCCTGATGGAGAAATTGCCCTCTCCGCCTTGGCTTCCTTTAGCATCTCTCTGGGCACTATGCTTCCAATTTGGCTTTGCAGCTGATGGATGCTCTGGCATCCTTTGGACCATTTGTCTCCGCAATGCAATAAAATTGTGCTGCGTGTCAAAGGAGGTCTTCCAGTCATCCCTTTTGGAAGAAATGCCCTATTAATCTAGGACTCTTGGCCGCATCCGCGAAGGGACAGTCGTTTGCTAGTGTCAACACCAGAGTCGCTTGTTTGAAGCGGAGGACAAGGTAAAGTTGTTCTCTAGATGCATTTACACGAGTAGTTCCCAAGCTATTTTTGACCAGGGATCCCTTGACCACTTACACCAGGGACCACTCTCCGACGTTAGTACCAAAAAGGGTTACAAATGAGTTTTTGGTCAGCTTTAGGTTTGGTTTGGTTATTTGGGGTGCTGATTCAGAAAATTGCATTGGATAGACCAGTGTTTTTCAACCTTTTTTGAGCCGCGGCACATTTTTTACATTGACAAAATCCTGGGGCACACCACCAACCAAAATGACACAAAACGACACTTTAACACAGTAATACATATAGTTAATATGTTTTTAAATGTATTTATACACTCAGTGTGAAACCTGGGCCTGTTTCAACGAGCACGACATAGATATCCTGGCAGGAATGGCAGAAACAGAGTAAACGAGCAGGCTGGTAACAGTAGGCACAAAACAACAGTGTGTATATACCTGATGGTACTAGACTATATGTGCTAGTGTACGTAAGAAATAACACAACCCCCGTAAGTATGAAAATAGCACTCTATTGGTACATCAGAAAAGTTCTAACAACATATAAGTAATAGCATGGATATCACAGATACAATGTGGGCAAGCAAGGCGCATCCAAACAGCCCCCCAGTGTACTTGCACGATGGCGTTGGCTCTGCTGAGCGGCGTCCCCAGTGCAATGCAATGGCAAAGGCAAGCGTGAAGCGTGAGCTGCTCGGGTTCGGCGTGAGCCGGTCCGGCAAAGCGGGCGGCGCTTGAAGATGACGTATGTCGGCGCCCGCACTGGACGTCGTCGACGTGATGAGATACTAGTAGACGTCAGCACGTCAGGGGCGTGGGGGAGGCCGGGACGGGTGAGGTCACATGGAGGGGGAAATCCCCAATAGGAAATCCCAGGCGCTCCCTGGCGTCTTCTCGCGAGAGTACCCAAACTCCGTTCCCCTCTGGCCAATTGAATGGCAGAGCGTGTCAATGGAGACCCACAGGCAAGAATCCCGGGAACCAAGACATGGGAGGGGATGGTGGGATCTCAAGTAGGGTGGGTTGGATTCACAAACATACAATTAGCAGTCTAAAGGAAGGCATCAAGTTTGGGTACTCGAGAAGACGCCAGGAGCGCCTGGGATTTCCTATTGGGGATTTCCTCCATGTGACTCCTCACCCGTCCCCGCCTCCCCCACGCCCTGACGTGCTGACGTCTACTAGTAACTCATCACGCCGACGACGCCCAGTGCGGGCGCCGACATACGCCATCTTCAAGCGCCGCCCGCTTTGCGGACCGGCTCACGCCGAACCCGAGCAGCTCACGCCACACGCTTGCCTTTGCCATTGCATTGCACTGGGACGCCGCCAGCAGAGCCAACGCCATCGTGCAAGTACACTGGGGCTGTTTGGATGCGCCTTGCTTGCCCACATTGTATCTGTGATATCCATGCTATTACTTATATGTTGTTAGAACTTTTCTGATGTACCAATAGAGTGCTATTTTCATACTTACGGGGGTTGTGTTATTTCTTACGTACACTAGCACATATAGTCTAGTACCATCAGGTATATACACACTGTTGTTTTGTGCCTGAGGAATGGCAGAAAGACACAAACTTTCCACACAGAACTCCTATAACCAAGAGAAAATACTAAAAGAGTTTGGTGGGCATTGACCTTGGGTTTTGGAGTCGTAGTTCACCTATATCCAGAGAGCACTGTGGACTCAAACAATGTTGGATCAGGACCAAACTTGGCATGAATACTCAATATGGCTAAATGTGAACACTGATTGAGTTTGGAGAAAAATAGACCTTGACATTTGGGAGTTACAGTTTCTGGGATTTATAGTTAACACACAATCAAAGAGCATCCTGAATCCTTGCAACAATGGAATGGAACCAAACTTGGCATATTGAACTCTCATTACCAACACAAAGTTCTGAAAGGGTTTGCTTGGGAATTGACCTAGAGTTTGGAAGTTGTAGTTCACCTACACCCAGAGAGCACTGTGGACTCAAACAATGTTATGTTATGTTGTTGTTTGTTTTCAGAATCACAATGTTGGAAGGAAGCTCACCACTTTAAGGTCCCTGAAACAGGCATGGGAAAACTTCAGCCCTCTGGGTGCTTTGGACTTCAACTCCCACCATTCCTAACAGCCTGAGGCCCTTTCCTACTTAAGTGGCTGAGGGGGGGAAAGGAAAAGGGCCTGAGGCTGCTAGGAATGGTGGGAGTTGGAGTCCAAATCACCTGGGAGGTCCAAGTTTGCCCATGCCAGCTTGCGACAGAGACCTCTTCCTCCCCCTTCGCGCCCTTCCTTCCCCCTCCTGCCGAACACTTACTTTTTCTTCTACACTGCCGCTTCTGCCACCATTTTGATCCGAGGGGGCAGCGTGAGCGTGTTCAGGAGGGGAGGGGGGAGGGAGGAAGACGTGACCCGTGCGGGCGCTACTGCGCAGACTTGCCCCTGAGCAAAGCGAGCAGAGCGAGGCTGGGAAGAAGGGAGCCCGAGTGGAGAAGAAAACGTGTTCGGCAGGAGGGGGAAGAAAGGGGATTGGAGGTTCCAATTTCCCATGGCACACCTGATGACCGCTCACGGCACGCTAGTGTGCCATGGCACACTGGTTGGGAAACACTGGGATATGTGAGAAGACAGGCGGCTCAGCTCCAGCAGTCCAAAAAGTCTGTCGTCAACCAGACCGCCTTAAGAAGCCAGGCACAATAAAGTAAACAGTTAGAGTTTAACTCCAAAGCTTCTCACAGCATCTCAAATATGATACAAGGCACAGCAAAATAATGAGACAAAACAAAAGGTAGAAAACTCCAAGTTCCAACTCCTTCACAAGAGGAAATGAGGCTGAGAGAGAGTGCGTGAGCAGCCCAAGGTCACAACCAGCCAAGAAGAACAGGTTACTCCAAGGCAGAGTAACAAACAGGTGGTAACAGCGTTGTCAAGAAGTAGTAGCGTTGTCACACAGTCCAGACGTCATGCCAGAAGGAAAACAGGATGAGTAGAGTCGTCAGTCAGTCCTTACGTCAAACCAGGAGGAATGTAGACGAAGCAGCGAAGTCAAATCAATCCGGAGTCCAAAACGAAGAAGTAGGAAAATCTAGCACAGAAGGGATTTAAGGTGGTGCAGCCAATAGCAGGATGCAAATATGCGGAAACCCACGGAATACTATACCAAGAGTGCGTGAGCAGCCCAAGGTCACAACCAGCCAAGAAGAACAGGTTACTCCAAGGCAGAGTAACAAACAGGTGGTATCTGGTTTCAGAAGGTCCCTGGGATCTCCAAGTGGAAGATCTCTCATTGAGGTTGTTCCTCAAAGCCAGGTGGCTCAGTGGCATTCTAGAAGTGTATAGTTGGAGAAGACCACAAAGGTCTTCTCCTCCACCTTGTGGAGAAGACCACAAAGGTCATCCAGTCCATTCTTTGAGGAGGTTCGGCATTCTTCTTGAGAAGATGCATAGTGGG